>JASANE010029210.1:0-90149 GCA_030248225.1 Trileptium ribeirensis | reverse complement strand
CTTCTCTTTTCGAACATAGAACTCAACAACCAATATAGTGTTTGCCTTTAGCTATACGATAGGTTAATTTTTAAATAACCTTTTCATGCTCGATTTAATTTTGTATCGTGTTACGTTCAACCAACTAAAGAAGGCGCCAAGGATCGAACCCGGGACGTTCAGTTGAAAGCTGCTTACACAAACAACTGAGCTATCTGGGAGTTGTTTCTGGAACCGGAAGCGCACAAAGCGAGTGAATAACAACGCACGTGCAAACATACATCATACGCCAAAATCAGTAAACTCTACGACTCGCAATGTCGATTTGGACTATTTGGCATGAATGGATTAGTTATGTGATAGGCTAATTTATAATTATCTTGAAATACTTCATTTCGCATACTTTTCCAATATGGAACATTAACGTTATTGACAATTAAGTTTTTATACAAAATATTCAAAAACACTGATTGCTACGTCAGAAAAGATGCTATACAGTGTCTATTATCTTATTATCAGAAGAGTAAATTTAACCAATATTGTTATTCTACTATATTATATTTCGTAACACTAATAATTATGTGCACATGTAAACATTAGACCATTAAACTATGACAACATACAAAACGTTTTTATGTACAGTTCCAATATCGAAATCAGAAAGCGCACTAGTAGCATTTTAATAGTTTGACGTTTTGTATGATAATCATTGGCGTAAAACCGTCCTTACAATTGAGATCGCAGTAGCGGTTTTGATGCCCAAGTAGAACCTGCGTACCACTTTTGTGAAAGTATTATGGGGGCTGGAGCGCCAATCATGATATACACTTGTCATAATGAAAGTTGCAGGACACCACTTTTCACGTATGTCAGATATTTAGTATAGTTTTGGGCGCATAGCACCATTTAAGTTATTTTACAACCGAAGAATGCTGTGATAGCTCAAGCCTACCGATAGTAATAGCAAGTTAAATCTTTATCTATTGAGACAAACAGCCAAGCTGGCAAACGTTTAGTACATCTATTTTTCTACTCATATTACTTGCAAATCTCTTGTTTGTTATTGTTCCATTAAGCTATACCAAAAACCTAAAGCTTTTCAACGTTGAACAGAGGCGATTTTTACATACCACATTTTTAACGCATCAGTAAAGCAATTAAATTATTATTAATTAAATTTGTAGAGCTATAATTATATTTTCATCATGTATATTAAGTTTACAATCGTGTCTCGAGCGTATCAAATTACCATTACCTGCTTTACAGAACACTCCCCTGCTCAGTTTATTTTATACATGGCTTCATATACGCGATAGAAATTATATTTTTGTTCCACATAAATAACAGTATAATAGTGCGAACGTTAACACAGCTCTGACTTCATTCATGCACCTACTCCAAACTGTGACTGTTATTTTATAGTTGAAATTATCCTGCATAGTTTTCAAATCTTTAAGAGAAAGTTTTAAGCTTTGATTGTATTGGTTCTGTTGGCTGACAGCACTAAGTTTTAAACTTCAACTAAACCAGTGACATGATACACTTGTCATCAGCGCTTTAATCCTCACTTTCTTTTCGTTCATAGTTTGGATGTGAGATTAGTATGACCCGATTCAGCCAACATCACTAAGTACTGAGCGGTATCGGGCACACTAATGTGTACACAGGACAAATGCTTTGAAACAATTCAACAGTTAGGAAATCTAAATTAGAACTATCATTGTTTGAGAAACACGACAAACCAGTATTTATCTTCCGAGCATATTTTGTAGAACCTTCATCGGTGAGTGTAAACTAATAGTTCATTTCAAGTAATACTCCAATTTAAAAGTGAATTTATACGAGTTACAAACAGTAGTTTGCATGTGGACAATAGGTTTTTACAAAACCTAATTGACTCGATTTTACGCGCTATGCTAAATTTGTTTCTATTAATCGACCGATAGTCTAAATATTAAGATCACAAACGTTTATTCCGGACGCGGTTAAATATATTCTTCATACGGAGTGATATTTTTTAGTTGTGTGTTCATTTGGGATTGTTTCGTTAAATTTTACATCGCTACAATATGTATCAGTTGTAAATTATGTGAGGTATTTAAAAATTGTCTCTTGACTGATAAGACATCTAGGTCAGCATGTTTTTAGGCAGAACGAGTTATTGTTTAGATTTACATTGCTAACCGACATGTACCTTTCATAGTTTCGGAAAACGAAAAAGACTGCCAACATAGGATAACAGCTATAATCCGGCATATGCAGCCAATTTTTTTCTCACATTAACACAGCTTCCATAGTCAGAAATAGAAAAATAGTTTGGCAGCGCATTTGAACCACTAGTTTTGCTGTACGACAACCGACAGTGACTTTGGAGAGCGCTGGATGAAAGTTACTAGAATGGTTATTGTTTTTGTCGAAAACAAGACAATATATTATCTTGATAGAGTTTAGCTTAACATGACATTATGCAAGTTTCACAGAATAACGAGTGCAAAAAGTGGGCTCTTTTGTCTCTAACAGGCGTCTGTAAGAAACTAAAATCTCTAATGGACGGCTATAATACAGCTGAGTTCGTGTCGCAGCAGCATAGAATATTGTAATCCTAGAATCCTCCACCTTACACTAAGGGCGTGTTCACTTTGCGCCAAACCCGATTTAATCCGATCTGCTAGAACATAGACAATTTTATCGGATTTGAACCGGATTATGTGATGTGAAAAATACATATTTTCTTTGTGCTGGGAAGTCTGAGTATTGTAGCTGTCCAAAGGCCTAAAAGTTTACAACTATCATCAAACAGGCGTTTTAACTACTAGATGCGTGTTTTATAATGAGGGGCACAACGATTTTTAAATAAACAACTGCTCGTAACAATAGGTTTATGCGATATATACAAAATGCATAGCAACTTTGGGATTATTTCAAACAGAAACGCTTAATCATTGATAATGGCTTTAGTATCTTTGCATTAATCTGATTGACTCTGGTAACCAAGCACCACAATTGTATAATATTTATAGAATGTGACCAGCAGCATTAGTTGCAACGTATTACCAATGCCACATCACCACAATTTCTTAAAAACATACTATGTGGAATCCTGCCTGATGAATACAATGATTACCATTCGTTCATCTGGCGCATTATACAGTCTAGAACTGACAATTTTCTGCTATATTTCTTGTGCTGAGCAAATTGAGCCAATCACAGTTCCAGTAATGGTTTCCACAAATCCGAAGATCTCTCGATGTTAGGCTTTTAGAATTTAATGAGATTCTTTAAGTATAACAATTTATTTACATATGTCTTTCAATACATAAATGCCGACTAATTTATACGCGTGTAATTCTTTTGAGTATGAAAGTACAAGATATTCACACAATACGTATTGAGTATGATGCATTTATTTTGTGAACCAATGCGGTGATGAGGCGGTGATTGGGAAAATTTGCATGGAATTTAATATGTGTATGAATTTAACGACCTAAAAGAATAAAATAAAAATCGATCGATATTTTATACAAATTCTGTATAACATGTGATGCAATTTGGTGCCACATTTCATATACAAAACCGTCACTTGTTCAATGTCCACATAAATCGGGAAATTGTTCGATATTTTATACAATTTTTTGTAACATATTATCCATTTTAGTGCAATATAACAAAGACAAAACATTTTAAAGTGTCGCTAGCGTAGTGCGCATATAAACCAAGAAACTGTTCAATGTTTTCAAACTTCGTGTAACATAAGATGCATTTTAATGCAACGTTTCATATACTAAACTTGCTTAAACAGTAGCATCCACTATGTGCATATAAATTAGGAAATTGTTCAGTATTTTATGCAAATTATGTTTAACATATGATGCATTTCAGGATATTTAAAACATAAAACGTGCTGAAAAATTTGCATATTCATTGTACGTATAAATTAGCAAATTGTTCGATAGTTTATGCAAATTTTGGATAACATATGATGCATTTTAGTGCAACGTTTCATACGCAACACGTACTGCATAAGTCGCATGTTAAGTTGCATATAAATCAGGAAAGCGTTCCATATTGTATATAAATTTTGTTTAACTTATGCATTTTAATACAATGTTTCGGAATCAAAATGTTCGGTGTGCATGTAAATAAGGTTGGTCAATATGTTGTGTGATAAACTTTAGTAAGGGTACCTGTAGCATTTTTTGTACAAGTAACGTTTAATTTTTGAAATAAGAAATTGTTGAAATTCTGCGCATGCAGTGCGGTTTTTGACACAAACATGTGATAATATAATATTTTTGCCTCTAATTTTTATACAGTTGCCACAATGCATGTGCTATTTAAATTCGAAAATGACGAGAAATTTATGCGATGTAACTTTATCATGAACTGGAAGCATAAACTGCAAACGATGCATATATAATCCATGTTGGGCCAGGTGATTGTTGCCACCGATAACTATATATCGTTGCCCTTTTCAAAATTTCTGGGCTGCTATTACAAATTGTTTTAAAAGTTCAGAAATTTTTGTCGGTACGAGCTGTGGTCGCTACCAGAGGTGCAGAAGCTGACGCGGACTTGATGATATACAAATACGACAAGAACTAATGCCATTTCGCACTAAAAATGGATGAATACAAGATATATCATCCTGGCTTTTCGAACCCTGCTGGTCGTGGAACGCTTATACTTTAGACGCTTTAATTGTACTATAACACCTAAAATTTCAGAATGTGGCTGTGGCTCAATTTGTTTGTCACACATTTTAAGGTTCCACGTAAGCATATACACTGCGAGTATGTGCTTCAGTTGTTGAGCAGTTGTGGAGCAATCTTCTTTTCTTGTCCAAAATAAATTCAGTCAAGATGTTTGGCTTGAAATTTTGTACCACGGGAACGAAAGTTGTGCATAAACCCTTACGAAGGACTAACATTGTCCTCTTCTTGTTCTAGTACCACTTTGAAAACGAATTTTGGTATTGGCAGGTGCGTTTTATTATTGCTTTTGAATTTGCGTTTTGGTTATATAAGGTATAGTATTAATATCAACTAAATAGGTATTTCAATTGCATCCAAAACCCAATATTTTACAACACAAGCTGTATATTTTGCAAACCCAAGTTATGGCTGGACAAAATCTAATTAAATTTTGGCACGTCTATAACCTTAAGAATGTGGAAGCACTCATATCAGTGTTCCACGAGCGTGCGGGACAGCAAAATACAATTTTTTCAATTACAATCATTCCAATATTACAGTTATTGTATAAGTTGCTTATGGTTTCACAGGTTGGTGTCACTGATCACTTAATGTTTCAGCTATGCTAGGTCACTCATCGGCCAGTACAGCAGTAAACGACGAGCAACGGTTTATCGTTAAAATTTAAAAAATTGATGTACTTAACATATAGCCTATCCTATCGTTGTTTACCTATTGCAGTACCATACGACCTTTCAGGCATTTTAGCAATGGCGCATACAGTGGTGGGTTCTGGGTTCCCACTGAGTAGTAGGTTCAGACCAATGTCAACAAAAGAATTATTCTATGTTGACAAATTGCTGTAACTGATCAGTAAATGTAGCATCTATGCTATGGAACTCATCGACTAGTGCAGCATTAAACGACGAATAATGATTCATCGTTAAAATTTGAAATATTTAAGAACTTAACACATAGAATATCCTATCGTTGTTTACCCATTGTAGTACCATACGACCTTTCGAACATTTTAGCATTGGCGCATACAGTGGTGGGTTCGGGGTTCTCACCCAGTGGCCGGTTCAGACAGTGTCAACAAGAATTTTGATCAGCGTTCTCTCTCATATTGGAAACGTTTTCGTAAAATTAGGAGTACTAAGATGATTTCCAGCTGAATTTCTTTGAGTCAAAAGCGATCTTACGACGTTGAAAAGGCAAGGAAAGCTAAACGAAACGTTACATGTTCAACCAATTTTTGATTTGAAAACGAATGCGACGTTCACATGATAATATCCCAATATAACCTATATGCCCCACACAGTGTCAGGTACACCCTCGACAGTAGGATGTCTTAGACACCCAATTGATTTTCATAAAACTATTCAAGGGTAGTTACTTGTGGGTTGTCATTTTCCGACTGTTTTAAGACCGTGTCTTTTTTACAGTTTATAAGACGGTATGCTGAATACCATTCCATCGACGCGCATATTTTCTACATACAAACATAGAAGTTTAAAAAAACTAATGATACAATGGCATAATACACAGAATTAGCTACACATGGTATGCGTTAATGTTAATTCGCAAAAACTGATAGATAAGGATGTGTGCGTGTGACACCATAAACAAAAAATGTAGTCGTTAAAGATGTGTGATATACCCACAGGAATTGATTTATGGCATGAGTGTGACCCTGACTATTTATACGATAGGTGCGCAACTATAGGCAGGGAAAGATCCAAACAATGCATTATAAGATGGACGCCGCAAAACCCCTAGGTGCGCACTTCAATCTGTTGTGTTGTTTTTTTGAGTTATCTTTGCAATTTTAATTTACTTGAGTTATTAAATGGTGAATAGAATTGAAACTAAGTTAGTATTCGCATAAATTTTTGGCATTTCCGTATCATTTCAATGGCTTAAATTTGTCAAGGTTTGTAGCCAGATTTACGGTTTGTATCCAGAATATGTGATCACCAATCGTTTGTCTATATATACTGTTCAAGGATACAAATTGTAAACTTATAAACTTGTAGCCAATTTACTACAAATACGATTCCACCTCACTCATAAATATAGATTAATACATAATAATTGTCGACAGCCAAATTAGCGTTCATAGACATAAGTATGGGTTCGGCCGCAGCAGGTTTAACGTATCAACTACTTCGCGATCATTCGAATCGTGTTTCAATGGTTGTTGAGTTCTATGTTCGAAAAGAGAAGAAAGATTGTAAGTTTTCTTAAAGTTATTTTAATCTTTTTAAATGTTTTATACATTTTAAATACAAGTAAGTATAACGGCACTTATGTTTATTTATAATTTTATTATTTTTCTACAACATGTGAAGAATGATTTCAACTTTTGTGCCTGTGTTATCTATATTGCAATGAATTAATCTATGGGGCCAACTTTACTAAAGGCTTTTTCAACAGAATATGATTAACATTTTAAATATTTTCCTATTGCAATTTTTGATGTAACTATACGAAACTTCAAAACATTTGGGCAGAGTTTAGACATTCTTATTGGTATCTTTAAGCTTAAACAAGTTTTAATACATTGAAGAATTATTTGGTGCAAGAATAGTTTGCGATATAATATTTCGCTGTAGTTGTATTTGGAAGTATGTGCCAAATATATGCAACGCACTTTTTCATGGTAAATGAATACATTCAGCTGCGTTATGATGTGATGTTACCTTCTTACAACGAACAGTGCTGCGCATTTTAAATGTGACTTTTTACAAATTTTCATTTTCCATGCTTTTATATTTTGCATTTCTTACGTTCGCTGTTTCCTTACGGACACATTAATGTTTCTACGGTAATGTGCACCAATTATATGTAGATGCCGTGTAGCAGTGGGCATAATTGGTTTGCGCTTTTCAAGAAACCAAAATAGGCGGTCGATCGTTTGAGTTGATGCTAATCTTAACAGTTTCAAAACTGTATTTTATACTCTTGTTTTCAATCTCGTTGCGTGTCCATTTTTCATTGCATTTCAATTGCCTTCGCAATGTAAGTTCCTTTGTGTTTGATTTGATTAGAATATATCAGAGTTTTTGGTAATATTTGGGCGAAGATATGCCAGATCCGACAAGGAAACCACTTGCCTTCTGATCTTCTGATCATGCACGTACCCATTTTACAGGCAGGTAAGAGGTACCCTGGAGTGACCTGGCCTTAGTTTTTTGGACAAAAAGACTATGCTCGTAGGAGGGTTCGAAGATGTGGGATTAATTAGCACATCGATGAAATGGCGTTCTGCGTTCAAGCGAAGACAACAAACTGTTAAACTCGTGTATACCTGGATAGGAGCAGCCAAGATTTGATTATAGTTTGGCTATGATGAAGGGCGTGAAACTCTTCAGCTTTTCTATATTATCGAATACTTTGGCTTTATCCACGTGGTGTATGATAACACACTTTCTGAGTCATAAACATGACTGCCCAACCATGTTCTTGTACAATAAAATCTATGATCCAAAGTACTTTTATCGCAACATGTTTTTAGTCAACCAAATTTACACCCCTTTCTTCCAGGACCTCCGTGTTTACACCCACCCAAGTTCTTGGACAACAAAATTCAGAATCTCAGGTTCTTGACCACCAAGTACCACTCAGATTCTGAAGCAACAAATCCAGACTTCGAGCTTCTTGACCACGACAGTCAGACCACCAGCTTCTTGAATAAAAACATCTAATATGATTTTGAAAATAATTATTTTTGGCTGAATTTAGTGGTCTAAAAACTAAGGGGACGGGGTCTAAATATGATGGTTAAGCAGTCTGACTTCGTTCGTCTAGAAACATGGGTTGTGTGTAAATTTGTGGATTCAATAACACGGTTGGAGTGTAAGTTTGTTGGTCCAAGAACGTGGGCTGGGCAGGGTCTATATGGGTTGTCCAAAACCTAAAGGTACATATCTGATGAACACGGTTGGAATTGTCACGCTTATTACCCATAAAGTGTTACATCATTGCCTTTTGGTATAGTACCTAACTGAAATTCTGTGGAAGAATATGCCACAGAGTTAGAAAAGGGGCTGGTCAACATGAAGTTCCCAGCCGCGCCCAGCTGATAGATCCGGACGCGAAGTGGAGCAGTTCAGAATGTAAATCTTAACTTTAACCTAATTAAGCAGCAAAATTAAGCCCAAAAGGTTTTAGAAGCAGTGCAAATCGTTTATAGAGCTTGGAGCATAAACATTTTAGATTTACTGGATCTTAACACATCATGCGCGGCTTGCTTTTACCACAGATTTTACAACAACAAAATAACGAACAACAGTAGTTGCAGTGACATTAGAAAAATTATGAACAAGAGCTTTTCAATACCCAAGTCATATAACAATACTATCGCTGAAAGTTCTGCTTCTGCTTAGCTACTATGGTGTGTGATCCCACGGCTAGAACGATTTTTAACATCGTGAACTTTGTTGATGCTCAGCAAATGGTAACACCGAAAACTTTGCACGATCGTACCAATACATTAATACCAAATCTCGATCTTACCAATACATTAATACCAAATCTCCCGAAAGTGTGGTACACTGACTGGAAAGTCATTTAATATAGTAGGATTTTGTGAATTTCATATTGCATAGTTATTCTAATAAGTTTTTTGTAGTCACAGTTTCGCATGAAAATCAGTTATCACTTTGGTGAAAATTTTAAACTAATAGGTACAGTTCATCTTAGCTTTGTCTACCAAAGTCTATTGTTCTTTTGTGTTTGCTTAATAAGTTGCGGGGCGAGGCAAGGCGCTGGATATGGGCAACGGGGCGGGGCGCGGCAGAATATCCTGTCCTGGTTCTAATCTTGTATGCCCTTGAGTTACGCTTATCTATTTGGTCATGTCCAATTATGTGGACGCTTTTTGACCTACACAATTCTCAATTATTGCAACAAAGTATTCCACGATTGCCTGGGAGCTATCAGCTACCCTCACGGTTTCTTCTGCAGTACGAACTATAAGGTCACTGATAATCAATGAGATTAGAACAGCAATAGGAGCTACCGCTGATTACTACTCCTGCTCTACGCTCGTTCTCATTGGTTATTGGCGACCTATTAATTGGTACTCCCCAGAAACCTTTGAATAGCACATACAGCCCAAAAACCCCTGCTACAGTCCATTTAGGAGAGGGGATAGGCCACAAGTGACCACATGATCGGATAAGCTAAAATTCGCAAGTACAACCGAGCGTCATACTCTTCTGCGCAATTTTTACACTTTTTATTTTTGTAATAACCTTGTGATAGCGCTTAGCTGAAGTGTATGCCGTCCAGGTAGCTCCTAGCTAAAATAACTGCATTAGCTTGATTAGTATTCTCATTATGGTATAGTTCTGCAACACATTATAAAAGCATATCAGATGACTGTCGATGGCTTATAGCTTCGCAGTATCAGCAGTACATCAGGCCATTATCAACACTAAGTGTTCAATTTCAGCATTCTCAAGCATTAAGTAAACAAAGATTAATAGTAATCGTTAAAAATATCGAATTTCTTCTCTAAAACGCTTTTTCTTTTGTTTTAATTTTTAGTTAATGCAACAGTTACTAACAAAACTGCACAAGGCTGCGGCGTTCGTTTTACAAATCGAAGGAAAACAAACTATAAGATATCATGGAACAATAAATCAGGAAACCAAGCATAAATCACCTACTTCATAACAAAATATCATCTGCCTTAATTTGTTAATGAGATGGATTTTTCCTCGCTAGACATAACCAATGCGCAATATTTTAACAACATTCAAAACTCGGCGAGTGACCGCCCGTTTTCCATGTTGGAGAGTCGCTTCAAAAGGTTATTCGTAGCGCTAATCAGAAATAGGGGCCCACAAATAAGTAAAAATGTGATGAAACTGAACTGTTGCAATAATTGACTTTAAGACAAAATTTTATGCATATAGTGTATATTACAGTTGCGGTCAGAATTAGGTGCAATCGAGCGAGCACTCGCTTGTTACCCGCTTGTGAGTGGCCGCCCGAGGGTGCTCGCTTGCGGTTGACTAACCCCGGGGAGTTGCTCGATGTCGCATGCGAGCGGGTGCTCGATTGTGGGAAGACACTCGTATTGTGCGCAATCAAGTCCTCGCTCAAGGGTAGAAACATTAATATATAACGCCATTAGTATAATATATATATGTTCCTTTTATAATATACACCCGTTAGCTTGTAGTTGCCTTTGTAATATACTTTTTGGGTCCATGATACCTTTACCGTCCATACCTTATATCGTTAGAACAAACTTAGTGCGGGGGGTTTGGCTTAGGTTTATTGTATGGCTCATACAGGTACCTTAGCTTAGGCTAGGGCTAAAAGTTTGCATGGCATGCATTTCGCTTCCGGTCATAAAAGTTACATTGACCACCTTTGTAATATTCTTTTAAAATAAACCAAATGTGGAAAACAAATCTCCATTTGATATTGGTCCCACTGTGGTGTGCGTGATTTGCGGCCAAGGAGCAACAAATTTCATCCACTTATAGTAATTCTTTCTGTGCCAAAATGATCCATTTCGTGTCCAACAAAACGAAAGCACAAGTCACAAGTTAGCACATTGAATTTGGAGAAAATTATATCTGTTTACATGGGTTGAAGTTTCAGCTTGCTGCGAAATATCACTCTTCAACTGTAAATAAACTCAAATTGGAATATTTATCATTACTGAGGTGCATTTCCGGCGAATGTTGCTCTATGTATTGGAAATCCAGTAGAATTTAAATGAATTTAGAACCACCATCGAATCAGGTCTCGATTAGGTAGCAGTTCTCTGTGTACCGAACAGCTGCCATTAGATATACCAAAGATTAAATTTTGTTCACTCAATTTTGACATTTATATGAGTGTTATGAATTTTAAACAACATACTTAATGGTATTGGGTTGAGATTTCATAGTATATTCTATTATATACAGAATCGGTCGGCAGTTGGGCTACCGGTACCAATAAACTAATGTTGTTATAGACGTAAAGCATCGAAAACCAAGATGTAATTAATTCACACGATGTTTAAATATGCATAAATAAAGCCCAGTTTGAATTGATTAAAATCTTAATGTATTAAATGGTAGATAAAAAGAATACTAAACGATATATAACTAATCATATAAACCAGCCTATAATTTGTAAAATTATCACGAATAGACTAATCCTCTAACTCCTTACCACAATTTTATGCGTCAAATATCGCGGTTTGATTAGTGGTTTCAACTGTGCTTCAAGATTTGGATATACACAGATTTGCCTTTGTAGGTCTCATCATGAAACAAATAAATTTATGAGGAATTAGGCGGAAAAGATGATTTGTCTTTTCGAAGGGTAGAATTAACCCGCACGCGACTATGAATTTTCTACACTAACATGGTGCAGCAATTATTTAGCATAATTTTAGGTTGGAGCACAAGGGTTATACATAGCGTTTTGCAGTATCGGATATACCGTCCTGTTTAAACGGAGTGCTTTTAACGAGCACAGTTCCCAGTGTGATCGCTAGAGTTAAAAGTTGTGAAAATTTTTTTGTCTGCTGTGTTTATGCTGAATCTCGTACCTCATCTTCGGATGAATAGTTTCCGCCAGATTTTTTTGTCAGTGATGACGATATGTCTTGTAATTGAATGCTATCGTCTTCCGGGTCAAAATGGCCAAAGACTGATTCTTAGGTGTTCTTTGCCAGATCTGGCCATGCGGTACTATGTGTCCCGAAGTACATATTTTGGGAAGTCATATCGAAAAAAGGAAACAACCTGGAATCAGCTCATTCAGATCTACAGCTGTGCCGAACATCACTTATTGAGCAATCGCTACGTGCTCTGCTGTAATCTTGAATATGTTCCGTTACTGTTTGCCAGAAATGTCATTTTCCAAATTTCGGCATGTTACTGTCTGTTTGTATATTCAAACGGGTGTGTTTATAATATAAATCATGTTTAACTGGATGCGTTTGTAATATGTAGTCCAACATAACAATGTAAATTTTCTCTGGTTTCAAATGTTATACAGTCCCTTATCTGAATGTAATCTGCTTTCAGTTGTTTCATGATATATCGCATTCTGCGTACTAATTGTGGTCATATCAGGTCAAGACGCCCCTATAACAGAAGGGGAAAATGTAAAATTTAATTATGGACCCACGCTAAGCTTAGGCTTAGTCATGGGCTTAGGATTACACTAATAGCTAGGCTTAGACTTAGGCGCATGCTTAGGCTTAGCATTAATATACAAATGTTTATACGATCATTCGACGGATAAAATACAACATGATACGATGGGTCGACTTTATCATTTACTTTACCAACACGATTATGCACTACTTTTCTTTGTTTTCCGTAGGAGTTAAGGTTGAGCGTCGGGCAACCAGATTCACCGAACATATAAGTTTGACGTCACTCATGTGTTTATGCGTTAGTTGCTTCGCCTTTAGAAAAGCTATTGCATGTTTCATGCCACGACGCGGAATACGACTGTGGTGTTCCTTAACTCTTATCAGACTAGCATTGTAGAACTTCAATGGGGCTTTGGGCTTGTATATATACCTTAAACACATGCGATTACACATAAAGACATCCACAGATGACTCCACGCTCGCTTCGCCTCGCCGTCGTCCGAGATGCTAGTGGAGAAACTTCAATAACGATGTTAAAGCTACATAAATGAGCCTTGTGTCATTGGAACGTAATATACCGATTGCTGCGCATGGATTGATACTGAAATATCGGCGAATGACGACAACACATTAGGATAAAGGTTTTTAAAAAGCACCATGCATTGCTTTGCTCGACCTGGATGCATACTTTAAATTTCTACATAAATCGACTCTATGCTAAGAGAAAATATAAAATACCAATATTTATTATTAACGTCAGTTTTATGTGAATAGAGTACTTTATGGGATATCATAACTAAATTATTAAGGTCTTCAGGACACCTAACCTCCTTCGGTTGTATGGCTCACAGAAAAATAATTACACTCTTAAAATTAACGTATAAAAAGTTATCCGCTAATAACCCATAGACTGCAGCTTTGAAAGCTTCGCTGTGCCTGTAATCAAGGTGTGTGCGAGCTCATAAAAACCAAACTGTTCTAGGTTCTAGTATTATCCATTTCTAAAGTGTGTTTTATCTCAAAATCTATCGTGCTTTAATGGCCGTTCAGGTTGCTATTTTGTATTTTTAATTTCCGGTATAGATAGTAAAGCCAGTCGCCCCACCACCACCATATTTCCGACCTGACTGTTGCTGGTAAAATATGCAACTAAATCGTTCGAATAGACAAGCTTTAGGGAAAACGATAAACAAACATAACACAAGAACAAATACTTAATCTAATATGTGTGTTCCAGCAATTTGAAACCTTCTGTACAGCAGTTTTCTGTGTGCGAATTTAAGGTGCCACCGTTATAATCTGTTATCTGATTGACTGAACTGAACTTAATAAAACACGTTATATATAAGAATAGAAAATACAATGATGCCTGAAAATACGATTAAGTGTTGGAAAACTTGGCTGAACCACATAAAAAATGGTAGAGTGACCACCAGAAGTGGGCGCAGGGTGGGCAGAGGCAGTCCCACCCCGCATGTTACATCACACACACCCATCAATAATCTTGAATACTTAATAATTTTTAGCAGAAAACCTCTTATTAGTCGATCCTTGTTGCAGCGATTTTTTCTGTTTTTTTCAATCTCGCATTTTCAGCGTTGGAACACGCAAATGGCATAACGCTACATCGACAACATTCGTAGCACATAAGCAAGTGGAAGATACTCCACGACGTGCCCATTACAACTGCTTTAAAAACACAAAAACGCTTTTACTTCATCCTTTTTTCACACAGGCACAAATTAACTAACGGCTTTTCGTAATAGACAACTTTATGGAACCATTTTTGATTTTTTTAATTCTTATATATTTCTTCATTTTTAAAGAATAGTTTTAAAACGAACCATAGATACATTCTCTTTAAGCCACGCTATACGCGGCCGCAAGGAACCACCGAAAGCAAATACAGCCTTCGTTCACAGTAAGCAACTTGAGTTTAAAATACCAAATATTGGTTTTCTAAATGAATCTAAGAGGTAATTAAATAAACTTTTGGTTCTTTAAAACGCGTAGATACTTTGAGTAATGTTTTGTGATTTTATATCTGAGGGTATTCGATTCTTAATTTACTTTTTTGACTATTTTTAAACAAACTTATCTTTTCAACAAACTGTTTTTATGTGACAACATTGCTTGAATTGCTCATTCGAAAACTGTACTGCACCCACGTTTTTGATAAAAAAGGTAAGCCACCAAGCACTTCATCACAAGTCAAGATAACAATATATTGACCATTTTTAATTCAATTTCTGAATACCCTGTCCCTGTATTGAAAATACGCTGCATAATTGTCAGAATCAACAATGCTATGCTTTACCTGAACCAGCATCAATTTGCAATGAAAAATGTGTCATTATAGCGGTATACAGCGGTATTTAGCTTTAAAGTAATGGGCTGAAATACAAAAAGTTGTGATTGATAATTAGTGAATCGCGATATCTTTGGCGATATCCTTGTCAGCACAGAAAAAGAATACTATAAAACAATGACCATATTCAGCTGAGTAAAGTAATTGTGTGCTTAGCAAGATACTGATATTTGTCTGTTAACCAGGCTTTAATTGCGTGAAAACGCTTAAAAAAGCACAGATATTAAGTATTTGGTGGCACGTCATTTTAAAAAATTTACACTGTGGATTTAAACCCCATGAACGTGCATGATCAGGTGCCCTCTTCCTGCGCATAAAACCCTCGTGCCCCCAGAAACTATAAAATTGCTGGTCGCATAGTAACCCAGTATGGCCCCATATCTATGTCGGAGGTCATTATATATCTGTGTTATGCGCTAAAATTCTTCATGTCCATGAACCCGAATTTCCTAATGCTATTTGGTAATATTGTTCTACTCTATTCGCGAATTACTTTCCGTACATTTCGTGACAGCATGATCGTGCGATGTATTGCGTGATTTTAGATAAACAATAAATGAACGACGTTGTATAATATGATTTAATGAAATATAACGTAAACTACAAAACTGACCAAGTCAAGTTGAGGATCGCAAAGTATAATTAAAAAAACAGCCTAGTGCGGACGGTTCTGGTGACTGCAGCTCCCGTCTTAGGAATTGGCTTTCAGAATCATATAGAGACTTTCACCCCTATGAGTATGTAAGCTCATTTTTTATGTATTTAATCTACCATTTTAAAGAATTATGGTACGCCTTTGTTCTTCGCTTAAAAATTCGTCTTGCATTGCATAATAGATCATACGTTATTGTATAATGTCAGGAGGATTTGTCGTTATATCCTCAAAAGGGGAAGCTTAATTCGTGGGTTCATCATGTGGCAGCCCCGCGCTTATTCTGAGGCTTGGTATAAATCCCATATAGTAAGCTTGGTTTAGGCTACAATTCACATTTAAGTTTAGTATAAAGAGGACGGCATAACCTGCATATAGATGACACGTCCATGCAGTTTGGCTATGTATAATATTATCTTATGTATGCTGCGTTGCGCTCAAAATTATTGCTGTTCCATTATATACTGCTACTCGTACATTGCGGAGTATCTATTTGATGCATTTACAAAGTGTTTATTTCGTGCAAGATAAATCTAAAATATTGCTCATTAAATACATATGAAAATTGTGCTCAACAATGTTCAGGAAGCTCATAAAAATGGAGATATTTGGAGTGAAGATTATTTTATTTTAGCAGAGATATCTTCCCCGCCGTGGAGATGACTTAACGTCAGCAATCACAACGCCGAGTGGAAGGTTATTCTATGTTTTGACGTTTAGTTGTACATCTGACACCGACAAAGGTTAAATTGCAAATAATATGAGTTTGCTGTGGATAGATATCGGATTTGAACCACGTTGGCTTATGCCCACTGTACACCATCGCCGTAGGGGCCGGGACCAATAGCTGCACAGGAGGCAATCACGGGCCCCAGGCTTTCTACTAACTACACCATCTGTTTAAACCTTATAAAGGCAAAATAGCTACATACAAGACCTGTCTAGCTTTTTATGTATGATACAACGCGGACCCAGATACGCAACCTCCCCGGTCATGCAGTTCTTCTAAAGCCAAATACAAAACTATCTGGCAAATTTTTCACCATTTTTAAGCCAGATACAATACCTATGTCTGGCTGTTTCAAGACAGAATTAGCAATGAGATGACGGTGACTTTCCGTCGGGTTTATCCTGATCATCATCGGATTCATCGCCACCCGGAGGCGTGTTTGCTGCAATATGTGCTTTCACTTGTTCTTCCGTCTTGTCGATGACGCGAATCATATTATCTACTTTCCTAACTTATTGTATTAAATACATAAGCGTTTTAAAAACCCTCGGACGAGTTGATTTTCGAAGCTTTGAAAGTAACATTCCAGAGTATCATGGCTCCGGAATGTTACGTATCTGGTCAGATCATCTTGCACGAGAGCGTTGTATGGTACACTAAGTGTAGAGAGGTCTTGTATTTAACCCCAGTGCCTTTTCAAGCGCTAAAGCGATGTTTTTAGCAAAAAGCATGTGGCTCGCGGCTTTCCCTCTGGTCAGTTATCGGGCGTGACCCTGTGGGGATGGGGTATACAGAGGAACACCCACCGTGGACTGTAGCAACAGACAAAGGCCCGATAGCGACAACGTCTAACACCTCTATTTAATGAGTTATATCATTCTGACGGTTAGATTGTAGGTAAAAACTAAAAAGTTGCGATTGAAGTGACCACGGAGATCCCCAGGAACATTTCATTGAGATGGATAAGGAGTGAAGATCAGCATTTGATCTCCACGCCCATCCTGACAATTTTGTGTAGCTAACTTTGAGACTTTGTCTTCACTGTAACAATTTAATGGCTAACATGATATTCCAAGCTATCATGTTAGCTTAAAAAATTGTTAAGTCTATCAATCTTTAACTATTTCGTTCTTAACCTAATGTGAATTTTGTATAGTCTTGAGCGAACTTTTGCCGCTTCGGGAACTGAACCTGTGTCGCTTTGGTGCGAGTTTCGTACGGTAGCTGCTGCGCTGTCTGTGTGCTGCTGCTGCTATGTGCTTTAAGGAACATCATAAAGCGAGCGAAACGCACGCAGCTAGACAACTCGGTTAGTGCATCGCGTTGCAATGCACGTGCTCACACATATGTCAATTTAAGAACTACATGGTTAAACAGATTTGAAATAGTTATTATTAGGCCTAATTGCTGTAGGAGTGCTGATATTTTTCGCATTTTTTGTAATATAAACAGAATCAAATGGTCAGACACACGCATGTCTGTGAGTTCTTCAAGATTTATATTAAATTTATGCAGAATAATAGCTAGGTGTGAGTAGTTAGAGATTCGTTTCACAAAAAAATATCTGCTCTAGTAAATGTTAATAAAAACGCTTTGCTCTAGAGCATAACACTGTTCGCCATGGTCACTGAATGCTATTACAGTAAATGCGTGCCATTGTTCTGAACAGGTTGACGTCCATGTAGTTAGGTATGATAACCACATCAAACATATACTTGAAGTTAAGACACATTAGTACAATAATTTCCTATCTTTGTAACGTTTTCTGCAGATTGGTAAAGCACTATGGTATAAGCGTACAGTACGGTGGTGGATATAGTTCGCTGGAAACGGGAAGTCGTACCTTTAGGGTAGATCACTATTTAGCCACATCTTGACAATTTTCATTCTATTGAAGTTCGTGACAATGAAATTTGGGTGTCAGTGTTAACTTTCAATCACTCTGCTCATTAGAAATATGTGCAAATATAATGATCGAATGCAATATTTTTATATATTGGCCAAAAAGTTTTTATTTTTGTACCACACTCTACATTTTTCGTGCCATTGGACTAAAAAAGACAAGTCTTTTCAAAAATGTTCATCAGGGTCATATTTATGACAAGGTTTGTTTCGATTTGGTAGTTTACAATGGCATCGAAACTTTTCTCTAAATTGTTTTCGATAAATATGAAATTTTAACTAACAGTCGAACCCAAATATTTATAAGTTCCATGTTTCTGCGCTGTTCAAAATTAGTGATTTTCCAGCAGGTAGGTAGAAGACCGTATTTTGCTATTTGCGGATAGCTATATCAAAACTTAAATTTATCATCTTATTTCCGAAATTAGAACACTTAAGTAAATTGGAACCAAGCATATATTAATATTTGATAACTTGAAATGGGCTCGACGGCCGCAGGATTAACACATCAGTTGATGCGCGAAGCACAAAGCCATAGCCACATCCACGTTCCAACAGAGCAAACGGGTAGTGTAGCAGGACTTGGATCAAGCTACGATCGTCGAAAATCGATTTTGTTGTATCATTTGGACGAAGCTGGTAAGTCTCGATTATTACAAGTGTTAGGGTAACTAAAAATGTTTCCCTTAGCTTGTAGTTAATGTATTCTTTCGGTTCTAATTTATTTGGATAGCAACGTAACGTTATTAAGTGTCAAAAATATTTGTATTTGTTCATGTTGGTAAGGACCACCGCTGCATATAACTGCCTTCGTCCTCTGTCATAATGCAGGTAAAGTTACACCCAAATTGAGTAAAGCAATACATTTTTGTTAATAACGAGATGTTCAAATTCGGTACGGTTTAATTTATCTTGAGCCTTTACCGATAATTATAAGCTAGACGCCAACACAGGAAGTCTGAGTATCAAACATTTTCGACCACAGTTTTAAACTTTTGGGCTATGTTTCCCAGGATGTCTGGAAACGAAAACAGACTTATATATTTGATACAGAATTTTACCCCAAAATTAAGCGAATATACTTTTCGCATATGTTTAGGAGATATCTACTATAATTTAGGCACTTGCACATGCAGGAATTTTTGACGGGGGGCTCATGACTTGTGAAGGTCCACTCTTCCCCGAAGGCTGGCAGAATTTTTTGGCAAAAATAGCTGGAAAAGTGGCAAAAATTGCGGTAACATTGGTGAAAATAAGATAAAAAAGAAAAATTAATAGCTAGTTGGGAAACCACCCCCGTCCATATATCCCCACAAATCCGGCGTGCCTTCGACACTATGGACATCGACCTGTCCTTGATCTACAAAGTTTTGTGACACAGTTCATATTTTCTATTTTTTATAAATTTTTGATGACCCGGCTCAGGTCTGACGGTGAAGCGGGTTGGAGGAGAAGTGCTCGAACACACTCCTACCTCTTGATCCGCTAGTGAATTTTGGGGATATTTCCCAAAAATAACTTGGAGCAAAAATGGTTCAAATCTTTTCCCCACTAAGTAGGACCAAGGTACGTAATTTTTGGTACCCAAGTCCGAAAATGTGTTCGGACCGATTTTCCCAAAATGACAAGTAGAAGATAATTCCAACGTTAATAGGAAAATCATCAGTGGTAAATTTGAATCTATCTAATTTCGCAAATATCTGGTAAAGTAGTACCAAAAATTTTAGCCATAGTATTAGGAAATATTTTTTCAAAAAAATTAAGTACTCAAAATTACATTTATACCTTATGATTTCGAGCGGAGAAAGTAATATTCCAATTGTCAGAGAGCATCACTTGTCTATTACAGCGACGTCAAAAGGCTAAGACGTTTTTGAACTGACCTGCTGTAGACAGACACTTGCTTGACGCTTGACTGAAAAACAACTAAGCCGCTACTATTGTTTTACCTGATTCTACCTGAACACAGCAAAGTCATAGTAATATGCGCTACAACAGGTGATCAAATAATTTTGGCTGCATGTTCGTTACGATGTTGAAATTTTATATCTATCCTTGCATAGCTGAAGTGGATAAATTCATTAGTGCGAAGCGCTGTAACCTAATTTATCTATACAAGTAAAGTCATCAATGTTGTTGCCGCTAATCGATACTACTATTAGAAAGCCGCAATGAGTTACGGTTCAGTCTGTGATTTAGGTTAGTATACCTACAAGAGGTCCAAGTAAGTTATTGTGAAACGAAATAATGCTGTATTGCCGACATTTATAGCAAGTAATGCGGAAGACTGCTTATAATGAAGCATCCTAATATTTAAATTATAACCTCTTACTACCTACAACAACAGCCATTTAACTGTCCGAATTTCCTATAAGCTTACTTTGTATCCTCGGTGTTCAATTGTGAACTGTGCTTAAAAACTTGGGCGTACTAAAAAGAGCAAAGTAAAAAATACAGTTTGAGAAGTGTATAAGCATCGCTGTGTTATGAGCTCATTGATTTTATTAATGAAGAGTTTATGACAACAGGGTTGTTTAATAATTTTAAATAAGATACAATAAAACTAACACATTTAATAAATCACATTGGACGGTATGTTGAAATTACTATGGTCAGCATTGCATGCATGATAGTTTGAAAATACGCATATTTCTCTGTCTTACAATATATGCTGTTGTGTAGAACTTACAACCCTGGAACGTATATACACGCCAAAAGTTAATATTTTCATCGCAGAGAAACAAGTTTTTCTTCCTCTGAATCCAGTAAGTACTACATTTGGAGTTGCGCTGTTAAATTTGTCCAAAATTTATACTTGTGGCAATTATTACCGATATAGCAACCAAGTAAGTGCTTTCCTTCTGTAACTCGCTTGACCTGCTGGCACCATCATCCACGATCCAGATCATCCCGGATCAGCGTACATCAGCAACAATAACACGCGATTCGTACGCATGAATGCTTTAAATTGCTGGGAGTGTAGAACGTAGAAACTAATATTTTAATCGATTTAAAATTTTTAACTTTAAAACAACTTTAAACCTTGAGTAAAGAAAATCTTGCTGTTTCTGTTCACTCCACGGTTTTATGACGAGACACATTTCCTGTCCATTAACTTTAGATATTTTTAATTTTTGTAAGACAACGATGATCGATTGAGACATTCAACAATTGACTGGCGGTCGTAGTGTGTTTGAATAAAACTACAGGTGCCATATAAGTAAAGTTAAAGTGACCCAGCACGACAAATAATTTACATATCTAAAAGTGTTTGGTATACTGTACTTTCATATATAACAAAAGTTTCTGATGAATAGCACTTACCCTAACTGCAAACCCGGGCGCCTGCCACAAAATTCAATCTTGCCGTCATAATCATCCTCATTCAGAAAAAGGATTCGCATCAGTCTAAAAGGACCCAGAGTTTTAACGATTCGGAAAACAGTCGATTTGCTGATAACGGTTTCAACAGCGCAACGACGAATTGACTATGTCGGCCTGTTGTCCAAATGATACGAAATATCAGCATTCGAAGCATCACAAGATGCCATCGGTGGTCTCCCTGTTCGGGGAAAATCTGTTTCGCAACATATTAGATCAACCCTTTTATTAATTATTGAAGCAATAGTTTTGTGGTATGGGGACTGCAAAAATTTAGAAAATCTTGTATTTATCATTGTCTCACGTAAAAAAGTTTATCACCCAGTTTATAGTTTTCTGTGACATGAAACCATTCGACAATTTGTATCGAATTTTACTTTGTTGCCAACGCGGATTCATACTTTTAACTACGATCCTCAGAGAACAGTCATTTCTCTTCAGACACAGTTCCGTGGGTGACATTCTGGCCAGCTGCAATCTTTGATAGAAATGATAAATTCACATTTAAGCTATATCATATATATATTATTTTATATGATAAATACTATATATGGCAAATATCCTATGTATCATATACGCATTTTTACTCAAACACATTAGCTTAGTATATTACACGTATACTTAGTATATCATACTTAGTACAAAACGTATACGATACAGAGCTTAATAATGTAGTAGAAATTATGTATAGAGAATTGCTGCCACTGTTGAATGTTTACAAGTATGAGCCATTTTGCATTGTTTGCGCAGGAGAAAACTTATTAAAATAATTATTTGAATCCAGGATAAGCCTCTCCTCGTGAATAAAGTGATATGCTCAGGTTTCGCTTAATTGGATTTTCAAGGATATTAATATTAAAACGGACATTTATCATCAGTTTAAAAGCAAATAGTCATCAGTCCTATTGTCTGACGCTTTATTTGTATTTTTTGTCGTTCCAATGGTCTAATAAATTATTTCAACCACGAGTAAGGTTAATTAAATTTCGAAGCGCAGATATAAAATTGTAATTGCCATGATTTTTATCCTGAAACAAAGCATTGCTTCACCGTGGCTTTTCCTTGGTGTTACAGAAATGGAAAACAGTTACATTAGAAATTAATCACTTTTATTCAATATAATGAAGGTGCCGATCAAAAATACTCATGCGATTTCCAACAATTGTTTTGCGGTTGTGAAGTTCAGTATTTTGTTTTTTTAGAAATTGCTACCAAAATTGCTCAGCTTGTAATATAAATGGTGAGCATTTATTTTGATGAAACTGGATTTTGAAAAGTTTTATAGTCACATAGTTATTGCAATAAAAGTCTGTCCACTATCATCATATACACTTGTTGGAAAATTTTTAACTATTTTCTTGGTATGTTAATTATTTCAGAAACATTTATTATTATATATTTTCGGAATGCATAAGAAATTCAGAATAATCAAATAGATGTCTGAAAACCATAATGAGGTTTCTGGCTTGTATATCATCTATGTTCAGCCCACACCATATTCATTTTTGTGTTTATAAATTTTTTTTGACGAAATTGTGTATCGAACGAAACTTCCTTGTAAAATTTTTAGTACTTGTACCTAGTAGGTTCTATATAGGTATCATCTGTAGGCTTCTGCACCAACGTAGAATTAGGCTTTTATATGCTTTTAAATTGGACATTCTATACACACGTGATTTTCTCTGCAGTATTTTAGCAGTGTTTGCTGTGGATATTATCCCTTTCTGGTCACAAAATTTAAGTGGCATACGATGATTTCATGAATATTGCTATTTTGTGATAAAATTAACGCCTTATCTTGCATATTAGATTATTCTGTGAGCACTACCGGCCAAATGCCGCGTGCTTTATATAACTAGTTAGAAAGCAGTAACAAAATGTACGGCAAGCAGCTCCAACCTGAATGAAATATGCAGTTTATATATGCCCACATGCGCACCCACCGTAGACACTTTCTCAAAAAATGAAAACAATAAATCCATTTCGATATTTGGTAAAAAATGTTGGATAATAAAAACATTTATACAGTATTTTAAAATTGTTTCTTTGCTAAAAGGCTACACTGAAAATGTTGTAATGAGCGTGGGGCATTACTCAAGAACTATGAAACTATATAAGCTATAATGTGCCAGGCATTTGTATTTCGATGATGACACATTCAAATTGATAATTTTAAGTCTAGATATTGACTGAAAGAGTTCATGGTTTGAACGCATGTTCCTTTAGCACAACCCTAAGGCTATACGTGAAGCATACGTTCACACACATTGTAAAAATGGTACTCAAACCGGTTATAAAGCTGCATATTACATGCACAATATCTTAGAGAATTTGGTCCAAAATATCGCTTTTAACACGCCGTGCTTCTGCAGTAGTAATCTGAAAAAGTCGGTTGGTGCAAATGCAAGTTATGTATTATTGCAATATGTAAATTCGGATGACCGGTCTCTTCATTGCGAAATCGGCTGTAGATGGTTGGTTTTGTTCTCCAGTTTGCGTTCAATTCTCATTTTAATATTTTGTTTATTTTACCCATATAAAAATATGTCCACGAAATAAATATCAGAGTGTAAATTAATCAAAATAGTGGAACTGCAAGGACTAAGGAACTCATTTACAATTTGATGCCACCTAATTTTATCAAAATTCCAAGAAGGGTCATATATCCTAAACTATAATATTGTCAATAGTAATTATGCAACATGAGACAAATTAATAATAAGAAAATTCATCGTTGGACACTAAAATATGCATATACCTTTCCTTAATTTCGTAACTTAAGTTCTTAGGAAAAACTGAAAAAAGTAACAAATAGAATTATCAGGTCCCGCCAGCATATTGAGCGTTACTCTGAAATGAAAATAAGTGTACTGCTGATAGCACTGTATACCCAATAGGAAATACATGAATTGCGTTGCGGAAAATGATTTAGAAAGCTGGTTAAAAATAGCGTTTTGAAGGCACGATGAAAACAAATGCCTTTAAACCAAGACCTAAACTACTAGTTTAATGTGCAGTGTTGGACCATAACACCCATTTTTATACTTATGTTACCGAAGAACCAAAAGAAATATTGATATATCTAAAATGATATTTGAACAATTTTTATAACCTGCTGGACAATGCGTATTTTTTGCATTTCCGGTCACATTTAAGACGGAAGGACAAAACTCTGCGATTAGAACCGCAAATTCCTTTTTGAAACAGCTTATTGCTCTTCTTGGAGAAGCCACAAAATAATGGCGTTTAAAAATAATATTAGTATTTTTGATTAAAAAACTGTATCAATGGAGAACAAATGAATTATAAAGTATCAAAATATAAAGTTCATTTTCGCGTTAAAAGGTATATCTACTACATATATTATTGTTGGTTTTATGTATCACATTTGCAATCAAGTCGCACCACACGTTTACCTTAAATTTTTTTAACAGATGCATGACACTGTCCGGTAGGTCATCATTCGCTACTTATGTGCTATTTTCTGTAAAGTTTCAATTTCAAACATACTGCACGAGCAATATAAATTAATATACAGGAGCAGTGAATGACTGTTAATAATATATTTTCGTGGATTCGACTGTATCTATGCATTTAATAATTCGACTTCACACCATATATTTATGTTCATACTCCCATTTGGGTTTTCCGTCTGCTTCTCCATCCAATTTCAACGATGGTATTAGCTTAAATCACACTGGCGATACTAAAGAAGTGCTATAATGTTGTCTTGTATTGTTTGGCCGTGCCTTTGTGTTGGCTGTTTGCCGGAGTGCCAGCCGCTTTCCAGCTGATGCCGAACAGCACGATGAACCTTTCTAAAATTAAAAATGTTTCAAAATTTTTAAAATCAAAACTTTTCCACGTTGATTTTGCATGCAATTTACTATTCCTCATTTTGAGCCCTCAAGTTTTACGCATTCGCTGAGCAGTCACATCCATCGCCTCCAATCCTAAAGCGGTTCACAACACTAACGCTGTGGAATTGCAGTAAGGAACTTCCTCACGCTGCATAAGGGTTAGACCAAAATTTACTTTTAACCTTTTAGTATTGTAATAAAATTTAAAATGTCAACGATGAAGAAAAAAATTGATACTGTATTTATGAAGAGCAACTAATATTAGTAGTACAAAAACATAGAACTATTGCTCAAAATTTCTACGGCAGTGCAAAACTGGTATTATAGCCATCTGTGGTCTATATTGTATATGTGTGCAATACAATATAGCCAACCGATGGTTTTTGAAGCTCAAGTGCCAAATTTTGTACCACGTACGTTCATTGATTGAAAGTCGCGCCTTGCTATAATAAATTTTTGAAACTGTATTTAATTTATATATATGCTAAACTTTGTATAAATTTGACACGCACAGCGCACGATACACACTGGGCAGCCCGAATACCATCCGGCCTATTGGGACAATTTCGGGCCACCAGATTTTGGTAGTACTCTGGCAGGCCTCAGCCGCCGGTGCACAACACTTTACTAAATATTGTGGTGCTACACAAAAATATATTTATACAGGTCAATCCGGCGTCGTACATTGCCGCTGCTTCATGTTGTGATCGAACTGCCATATAAATACTATTTTGTAAAACCTAATGTGCATTTATGGGTAAGACGAAGCAGTGATTATAAGGTTAAGCGAAGTAATTGAGGCTATAAGACCACAGCCTAGCTAAAAGTAATATAAATCACTCATATCACTATTTCATATATTACAAAAGTGATCTAACCACTGCCATGGATCTATGAGCCGACTGCAACAGGGCAGAAACGTGAGCACGCCATTGCGCATTCAATGCTGCAGCTTAATTGCATCAATATATTGTGACGGTTTTGAAACAATGCTTTAATCTAACTATTATTGTCACATCTTTGTCAGACCAATCTGTAATTAAATTATAATAGCTTGCGTAACTTAAGTTTGGTTAAGCTCTCTCAGCAGTTCATAGTTCGTTCTTGCGATTAAGTTAGATTTATATTCTCCCGAAATACTAAAATACCTTGGCGCGCGGTGGGTTTAAGAATATATAGCAGAAGCTTTTAAGGCATGAACAAATATTAATGCATTAATTAGTACCTCGTTGTTTTAGACTGCTTTTTATTTTATTTATATTTAATTAATGGATCAATAAAGCTTCGGATGCAGACATGTTTGCTGTCCATGCTTATGCTAAAATCAGCCTCGAACATCATCTGAAAACAATTTTTCAAAATACAGACCTCGCCAATGCTTTTTTGAGTGAAGGTAAGTGGGTTCCGGTTATAATGTTTGCTGTCCATGCTTATGCTAAAATCAGCCTCGAATATCATGTGAAAACAATTTTCCAAAATACAGAGCTCGCCAATTCTTTTTTGAGTGAAAGTAAGTGGATTACGGTTATAATGTTTGCTGTCCATGCTTATGCTAAAATCAGCCTCGAACATCATCTGAAAACAATTTTCCAAAATACAGAGCTCGCCAATTCTTTTTTGAGTAAAGGTAAGTCGGTTTCGGTTATAATGTATTTGGGAATCTAAAATTGGAGACGGGTGCAAGTATGATTTCTTAACAAATTAATAATACCCACAAATTGTTTCATTTAATCAATTTGTACAGATTCAAAATTTGTGGGTTCTAAAGTGAAACTGAAACTACCATAAAATCGACTGATTAATACTTGTACTAAAAAGTTAATGTCATGTCTTTAGCCTGAAATTGGAGTTTAGGTCTGATTGAAAATAACATTTAAGTTTTAAAACCCTCTATTACGTGCTGGCTAAATTGACGCTCCCAAAACTAAATAATTTGAGAATAACGTGCCGACATTCCTATATATTGGGATAGCCTGAAAATTGCCGATCAACTATGCGGTATAATTTTTGGTTATTGGATATTCGATCCCGCCGACAACGTAGTTTGAGAGGCATTGTTTAGTAATTTATCACAGTATTTACAGTATTTAGTTACGTGGTAAACCTAATACACATGGTGCGTAAATAGCCTATTTCTGTGCACTACATGCTTATTATGTACACAAAACGCGTTTTATAAACAATGTTTAGATATAAACAATATGCAGAATATCACGTATGCTTGTAACATGACAAACCCGTATTTATTATTAGCTTGTCCTATCGCCAAGGTGTGAATTCTAAGCGTTGAATGTGTAGTTTAGAGAAACACACATAGCTATATTGAGCATTAAATTTCAAAATGAGCCACCGAATATCAGCCAGGTTGCTCAAATAGTTGAGAAGATATACCAATTATTGTGCTCGTAATTTAATTGTACATTGAACATGAAATTATCTACCAAATCAGACCAAGAACACTTAAATAGCTCTAGCGATTGAAGAGAAATTGACATTTTCGCGTATTTTGAGTCCCATGGGCTCATTAAAAAATCATTTTGAGCCAACTTTGCAGTATGAATAATGACAATTGCAGCACGCCATTTTTAGCTACAAAGAGCATGATTGCTCTACAAAATCAGACCAAATACGCTTACATAGCTCCAGCGGATGATGAGATATTACCATTTTTGTGTATTTTGAGTCTCATGGGTCACTGAAAAAAACATTTTTACCCAACCGTGTTGTGCAAATAATGACAATAGCAGCTACATAGATGATGAATTGCTTTACGAAATCGGACCAAACGCACCTATATAGCTCGAGTAGTTGTGGAGATATTGCCATTTTCGTGTATTTTGGGTCTCATGGGCCCATTGAAAAACCTTTTTGAGCCAACCGTGCAGCAAAATAGTGATAGTAGCAGCAGACTACTTTCAAGCTATATAGTGAATAAATTGCTATACAGAGTGAGACCAAACAATACTATAGAATTTGAACGGTTGAAGACATATTGCCTTTTTCATGTTTTTTGGTTCCATCGGTTCGGTGAAAACCGATTTTGATCCAACCTTGCAGTTTAATTGATGAAAATGGAGTTTGAGTAATATTTGGAGTCCCGAGACACATTTAAAAACCATTTTTGAGCCAACCTTGCAGTATGAATAATGACAATAGAAGCACGCTATTCACAGCTACATTGAGGATGCATTGCTCTACGGAATTAATATCAATTCCTTTGGGAAATGACCCGAGCCATTTCACCAGGATTTTGTCAGGGGGAGATGTTAGAATCGGACTTCGTGCATAACTAAAGTGCACAAATGGAGACTCAAGGCTTTCAAAGGAGACATGGCGTGAGCCAATCTGCCTAGGCGAAGTTGAGTTGAGTTGCTTTCAAAAACCCAGAAAGGACAGCGACGCAAAGTGCTTGAGCATAATTTTTGTGGCAACGACTGAGCAGCCTAGTCAATATTTAATGCGTTGGTTTTTCTTAACATGTATTTTAATACTTTGGCAGTTAAATAGTATTTATTAGTAGTGAGTTATTATGTTATAGCAATGTCTCTAGGTTGCCATTAATTTTGATACCAAATTGCAAATCAGGTGATGCACTTTTAGAAACATTTGATTTACTAACGCCACAAATTTTTGAAACCCGTGGAGAAATTTAGCGAATAAAATTAATTCTTGGGAAAACTCGAGGAAAAAATTAAGTATAGATATGACAGGATCAAATGCACGTTGATACTTCGTTATACAATATGTCCCATAAGTAAGGCACTAGCATTAAAGTGACCCAGCACGCCAAATAATAAACACATCTAAAATCGGTTGGTATGACTGTCCTCTCATCTATAACTTAGCTTTTTTATGAATAACAACTATCCTAAGTGCGTATCTGGGCGCCTGCAAGATCAATGCATTCTTCTAGTCGAAAGCACACACTTCGGCAGACATTTTGAACTATGTGTGCTCGAGAAACGAGAGCTCCTCCGATATAGCTTTTTCAGGTAAAACTGGGTTTGTGGTTTTCGGTTGTATACTTTCTCCTTCAACACATCTTCAAAGGTCAGGAGGGTTTAGATCAGGAGAGCGAGCAAGCCATTCGACAAGGCTTCGGCGCCCCAGCCAACGGTCAGGGAAGGTTTTGTCAACCAACAGCGCACAGCCATCGTCAAATGAGGAGGCGCCCATCCTGCATAAAGTGAAGCCTGTCAATAGTTGGTAACTGTTGAATACTAGGATAAAATTTATTTCGTAGTATCATTAGATAGTTGTAAACTTTCGCAGTACCTTCGAAAAATAACGGCTCAAAAATCCAATAGACCACATGACTACCCATACTGTCGGACCAGGGGTGTTCATATGGTGTTCGAAAGTGATACAAGGTTTTTCTACGTGCCAATAAACACAACTATGCCAGTTAACATGGCCGTTCAGTTTGAAATTCCTTTCGTCCGGATCATTGTGGAGACTGTAACCATTTTTTACAAAATGCAACCATGTGATCATAATCATCCTCATTCAGAACATGGATTAACGTTGCTCTAAACAGTTTTAAACGCAGACTTTTAACAACTCTTAAAACAGTGGATATGCTGATGCCGATTTCAGCAGCACAGCAGAAAATTGATTTTATCGGTCTATTGTCAAAATAATAGGAAATATCAGCTGTCACAACATCACCAGATGCCAACGGTGGTCTCCCAGTTCGGGGCAAGTTAGCAACGGAATCTGTTTGATGATGATGATGATGATAGTCCCATATTGTGCGTTGACAGTTCATTGCTGGTCTTCTTCGTCAAGCTTCAGAAATCTGGCCACTTCGCATGGTTGTAAACATAGGCATTCTAATGTCAGTGACGTCGGGTTCGTTGGACACTCGAACAGATGCTGGACGTCCTGTGGATGTTGATTACAGGCAGGACAGAGTTCAGAGATGGAAGGGTCTATCCTGGACTGATAGTTCTTCAGGATGGAACAATAGCTTGACCTTAGCTGTGCCAATGTTGTACGGGCTTTCCTGGATAACGACTCTTAAGATTTGTCAATCTCAGGTGGTGGACGGTTGAGCAACTTATTGGCGGTATAGTGGCTAATTTTGCTTTGCGTGCCTTGAGAGTGTAAGATCTTTATCCCAGTTTTAAGTTGTTGTTCTGAGATACGACCATCAACCACCAAGGGAGCTACAGGACTGCGGCTGAACATAATGTTCTTCTTGAGGCTTCTGGGAGGGTCTGCCTGTGAGACATGCTTATGGCCTGGATGACTCCGTTGATAGCAGCAAAGCAGGTATTGCTTTGACAGTAACTTCGCATGTTTCCTGATTGGTAGCACTTTCGTTTCTTGGTGAAGATGATCTTCGTGTGTCGTTTTATGGCAACCAGTGGCGATTCTTAGCGCTTCACTCTCCGCGATTTCAATCTTCTTCCAGCTCGATGTACTAGCGACTGATCCCCAAATTGGTACGGCATATTCCCCGACGGATCTGCTGATGGTTTTATATGTTGATACCATTGTTCCTTTTTGTTGGCCCCACTGCGTTCCTGATAGCGCTTTAAGGATGTTGTTGCGCTTACGCATCCGAGTAGCCGCTTGCTTGCAGTGTTCGGGAAATGTGTACATGGTGTCGTGAATCACACCCCTAACACTTTGGGCTTCTTCTCCAGAGGAACATTCTTCCCGTTGATGGTTATGGGGACAAATGTTTGCTTCCTTGGTTGCACTGGTGAACAACGTGACAGACGACTTTTCTGGCGAAACGATCAGTCCTTTCATTGACAGAAATTGTGTGATCTGTGGGACAAATTCGTTTATATTGTCACATAAGGGCATGATACGAGGGCCCGTGGTGTAGATAGAAATGTCGTCAGCGTAGGTTACGATCTTCACGTCTTCCGGAGGTTCGGGTATGCCGCTCATATATAAGTTAAACAGCTTGGGCGATGTGACTGCGCCTTGCGGGACCCCGAGCCTGATGTTTCTTGGTTTAGATAGGCAACCCCTGAAGAGTACTCTTGACGTCCTGCCGTGTAGGTAGTTCAGGAACCATCGTACAACACTCCGTGGCAACGACGAGTCAAACAGTAGGCGAATGAGTTCATCGTGTTTGACCATATCGAACGCTTTAGACAGGTCGAGCTGCAGCAGTACTGTACGATGAGGTGGAGGCTTTTGGTTTATTCCATTGCTGATAGCCATATTCAGATCAAGTAATGCAGATGTGGTAGAATGTTTCGGCCGGAAACCGTGTTGAAATGTTTTATCTTCAATCTCAATATAGGCAGTAACAGTCGTTCTAAGATTTTAATGGCTGGACAGAGGAGCGACACTGGTCTATATGACTTTGAATCTCCTGCTTCTTTGCCCGGTTTCAGGAGAGGGATGATGGTTGAGGTCTTCCATATGTCAGGAATGCAGCATTTGCGCATAGAAAGATTGAACAGCTTGGTTAGGTATTCGATGCCGTGGCGACCTAAATGTTTAAGGTGAACCGTCGAGATACCATCGGACCCAGTGGCTTTAGAGGCTTTAGCTGAAGCAATTGCTGTCGTGACCATGTCTTCATTAAAGATAGGGGCATCCGTTAGGGTGAGTTTAGTTGCTTCACGACGAAGACGTCGACACCCTTTCAAAGATTTATGCGGAACTATACACGTGAATTGCTTATTGAACAGATTGGCCGCAGCTGCATTATTGAGCTCGATCTTGTCGTCGAATTTGATTGCTTGGTTCGGAACTCCGGTAACACCCTTGTCGATTCTTTTGATTGTACGCCATAGTTTGGAAACATTTGTGGTGCGATCAAATGTTGCGAGTTCATTGCGCCACCTTTCCCGTTTGTGTCGAATGATGTTTTCCTGTATTTCAGCATTGAGTAGGTAAATTCTGTTGGACGTTGGGTTTGCATCACGTACTGAGTCACGCTGCTTCATAAGTTTGATGACTCGATTAGACAGGGTAGGCTTGATCACTGGAATGCGACTGTTCGGAATGAATTGCCTAGGAGCCCTGTTGAGAACGGTACCGAACATAACTTCACCTTGTACAGCGTTAGTAGGCGGTTGCCAAGAGCTGAAGTCGTCTTCGGTACATGCAGTAAAGCCACCCCAATCAGCTTTTGCAATGTTGACGTAGGTCCGTTTGGGTGTTCTGAATTCCGCTTCCCCGTGCGCGATTGAGATGATGATGGGAACATGGTCAGACGACATGGTTGCAACGGTTTCCCATTCGATTGTCGTAAGTAGCGACATACTAGCCATTGAGATGTCTGGGGAGGCGGGTTGACCGTGTCGTGGAATACGTGTAGGGAATTTATCATTCAGTACCCCATAATTAGAGTTGTCGATTTCACTCGCAATAGTTTCACCACGTTCATCTGCTATTGGCGAGTGCCACATGCCGTCGTGTGCGTTGAAATCACCCATAATAATACAGTCCCCGTCAAATTGCAGAAGATGACCGATGGAAGCTTTAAAGTCATTGTCGCAACTTGTTCTTGGTGGGATATAGACGTTCAGCAGTCTAAGCGTTGTGTTGCTACACTTAACGTCAATGATGGATACCTCTTCATGCTTCTGTTTACTGGTGTACGGGATCACAGCAAACTGGACATCTTTGTGAACCAGAAAGGCGATACCACCTCCACTGTCAATAGTTCTATCGTTGCGGATGAGTGTGTATTCTGACCCTGGATTAACTTTCGACTTGGAAGATAGCTTGGTTTCTTGGATAGCAGCTACTTTGATATTATGTACATTCATAATATGCAGTAGTTCATCTATTTTACCCGCTAGTCCATTGCAATTGATTTGCAAGATTCTTGTTTTACCCGACTTCTGCTTGACTAGTTCCGGAAATAAAGCTATCGGCTTCGGTTTGGGTATGGAACAAACTGGGCATTTGTAATCATGTTTTCTGTCTCTAGCACTGGCTAGACAGGAGCAGTTATTGGCTTTCCGCAAATGGCACCATAACTTGCACGAGCTACACTGTACTGATATCGTTCCATAAGTCACTCTTTTTCCACACACCGGACAGAAACCAGCAGGGCCCGGGTTGCGCTCGATGCCGGGGATTTGAAGCAAGGTTCGGATCAGCGACGCCGACATTGGCTGATCCGAGTAGAAAAACCCAGCATTGATTGTCTTCGCACAATAGGAGAGGGGGGTAAGGAGCACTTTGCACGTTTCCAATACTTTCCATCTTTCGAAGGTCCATATCTTCTGTGTAACACATCCACTTGGGTCTTTGACCGCGTAAGCTGCTCCATGAGATGCGAATCTGTTTGGTCAAACCTTTTATTAACTGAAGCGACAGTTTTATGACATGTGTTCTGCGAAGACGAATGCCGAAAAAATTTTCGCATAACTTCGCGGCTATTTTGGTTAACTGAATGCAGTCTTACTGAAGTTATTCGATCAGCTAAATTAAGTCGAGTATAAGATAATTTGTTATGCGTAGATATTTATATACTCAGTTATAATTCCTGAAGGTATGAGGGTTGTAACTATATTGTGTAAGTGTCAGAAACAGTTTGAAATCGAGGTGTTACTTTTGGGACACCATATATAAATAAGGGATAATTCGGTAAGTTTGGTTTGATTTTATAACTAATTAGTTAATAGACCTACGAAATCTGCATTGGTGTTAATTATTGTAAATCATCATTCATTGGCAGAATATACTTAGTATTTTTTACCTGCATAGTTAAGTTTTCTGTTGTGACTTTATATCGTTGTTATTCTGATTAGAACTACAATTTAGAGGTCTACAAATAAGACCTCACTTGCTCTTTTATAACACATAACTATCCTCACACAAAATTTATAAAAAAGTTGACGTGTTATGAGCACTGGCTCCTGCAGCTTCATTTTTTACCTGAAAATGTACTGTATGCACAACCAGATAAGCCCTTTAGGAATAAGTTTGTAGTTCACTGCTTCGAAGAACCTTAATAAATCATCGTCTATAAAATGTTTCATGCTCTTGTTAAAAGTTACAATTATTTCCATATGCATTGCAATTGCTATTAAAGTCAAACTCTCTATGTTGGTGAAACTAATTATTTTTACTATTTATATTCTCTATTCTTTTTGAAATTATTCCATGTTTTACAAAATTTTTTGCTTATATAAAATTTTTACAGTGTTGAAGACGAATTGACAGGACTTCTACAAGTTAAAACGATGACAAAATAGGTTACAGAGGAGAAAATTGGGAAAATGGGAATGGGCACGATAATTCGGGGTATAAGTGCCGCGTTATATAATAGGTAGTTTACAGACAGAACAATACGGCATGGGATCGGACAGTGGTTGCTTTCATTGAAATAAAAACTACAAGCCACAAACGGAGTTTTACTTAAAAGAATTTTATATCGATGCATTGCCATCCGTACGCGATTTTGTTCGGTGTTACTACACAAATTACTGAATACATATTGTGAACATAAATGCTGAAGGTCCGAGGTCCAATGGAGGTACCGGGACCTCGGTGCGGGGGGGGAGATTGGGGGCAGGCTTCGTCCTCCCTGGAAGAAATGGGCCGGTGGGCTTTGGCGCTTTGTGTTTTGTTTCTCCTGGCGGGTGGGGGTCCAACACCTCAACGAAGCTAATCTCCCGATATCCCTATAAAAATGTATGACTTTTCTCTCAAAGTTAGGGCTTGCGCAGAAAACAAAAACTTATCTTGCTAAACGTTTTTTCCAAATTTTTGCCGAACATTTAACAAAACATTTTGACGCCATTACATAACCTGTTAGCACGTAAATATACACTTGCTGAAATTAGTTTTTTAGAGCTTTAAGTCGCCATATCTAAGTGTCTAGAAACAAATACTCGGATTACTCGTCGCGAAACTTACCTCATTCGAACTATAGTTACACCGAAAACTTTTCAAAAAGCGAAAGCAAAGAATCTCATGCCACGCAGTACAGCATCAAGGACGGCAACACAGAGACACCTTGTCTGTTAAATATGTATAGTATTCATAAAATTATGTATAATTGGAAGTCTTCAATTTGGTTCAAGAAGTTATATATAATAGAAACTGTTCCTATATATACACAATTGTCTCATGATATTGTTGGTTAATTTTCACGCCAAACTAATTCAAATCATTGCTAACCATTTGACTAATTATACGTAATTTGTATCATGCGACAAAATAACTGTCTATTTGAGTCACTAGGTATAATTGTAACCATGTCACTATCATAGGATAACATGACGAAACAATTTTCTTGATTGATTCAAATTAAACGTTGACGAAAAGTTTTGCAAATCATTAAGCAGTACTATTCTGTGCACACAAAGTGTATGACCCCCGTTCATCGATTGAATGATCAAATTCATTCTGGGGCAAATGCTGTATACACAAGCATCGAAATTTGGCCAACAATTACGTTTAACGTATCTAATCCTGGCGCAATATGTATTTAGGCTTGTCAAGTGAATTTTCGCCAAAAAACAAATAAAACGATACATACAAAATCGTCATTTTAGGATCAATATTTCAATTCAATTCAATCTGTTTCAATTAGTAAAATATTTTTAATAATTCATAAAATTTGTTATTTCATACTAAAAAGTTTGATTGCAACGGAGTCGAAGTATTTTACACCTTATCAGAGCTCGAAATTAGAAACTCAGCAGTGTCAAAGCATGAAAAATTATGGTTTTCTATTTTATACATTGATATTTTTGCATAGTTTAGTGAAGATTTATATGTTATATTCATATTTTAAAGTGGAACAGCGAGTGTATTTCATACATGAATGTTCAAAATAAAAATCAACACTTTGATATTTTTGTGCACTCAAATATATTACAAAATATTTTTTGCAGAACATAGTGCCACAATGATAGTTGGAAATTGTACATCACAAGGTAATAATGTACGCAGAAAGAGGTGATGTTATTTGACCACTATTTCGCTGCGGCTTAATCCCTTGACGGTACAAAACATAGTTTTGAGGCAGCAGCTACAAAGCCAAATATCAGCGTTCGCCTTGAGTTGAACGTAAGTAGTGATTAATGTAGCGAGCGTAAAATATAGCTATTGGGATTCGCGCTGAAATTTCTCTGAACCTCCGGTCACGCTTAGCTTTGCGTTCCAAGCATTGAGCATCGCGATTTACTCCAAATGTTGACTTGATTGCAAGGTTCGACACTATCGCTTGCACTTTACTGAATGATTCCGCTATGTTCCGAAGCTTCAGAAACTTTCTCCGACAAATATGCATTTATGACAGTTATATATTATAGTAGTAGCGTTTCGTGGTATATTGGTTTTATTGTAATGAGTAAACTATTTCATATTTAACTTTTGTTAAATTCGTTTTATATTTTCAAATTTCCAATCTTGTAGAAAAGCAGAAAGGAAACGGTTTATGGATAGTTTAAGCTGATTTTTTCACAAGGACACGTCACTGTACAGTCTGCGACTCACGCATTCATACATAAATGTAGTAGATCTTTTCTAAGATGATCTCTAAACCTTCTCATAATCAGCCTAAGTATTTTTGCCCTAGCAACCTGTATGATATTTCCCCTATGGTTTCCAGAAGTACGTATACCATAACAAACAGCTCTATTAGAATTTATTCGCTGAATTCCTATATTTAATTTTTAATAGGGATGTGTGACGGCAGTATAAGAGCTAGTCTGCAAGTCTGCAAAAACAAGTTATTCGTCGACAACTAGCGTAATATATTTACAAAAGGGTGACCATTAATATGGACTCTCTAAATCGTTGAACATAATTTGCAAGCGCATGTTATAAGCTATTTTAGTTATTTTTGTTAAATGCCGCTTAAGCTAAACAATGTGTCCAAAGGGAATCGGTTCTTCCGCGTGCGCAGCAGACATGTTAACCACTACACCATGGATCCACTTTAAACGGCTAGTATGTTGTGATCATATATTAACTCGTTTCGCTAGCATTGACGCTTATTTGTGCGGTGACTACACATGTCACGCTACTGTTATTGTACAAGCGTTCATGGATAACTTAGAAACAACGTTAATGCTTTATTATACATTTCACACGTAACTCGCAAGCAGGTGCCGGTTACAGAACGCTTTCAAAGTCGGTTTTTATTACACCTAGTTTGCTATAATTGTGATTTGCATTTCGACAAACAAATGCTTTAGCTTCTGTCCGCATGAAAAGTGATCACAACATTTGGAATGGCGTTCATTGTGGTATAATGATTCTTAGAACGTTTCCAGCTTGCCACTATCGTTTGGTTGAGTTTTCTGCACTCAGTTGCCAAATCTTGAAATCAGATTTGTAAAGTGATGTTGAAGGTGGAAAGATTATGCCATGAAATCCAGTAACAACCGGAGAAAGATTAAAAACAAAGTACGACGTCACAGCTATGAGCTATAATATAGACTTACAGCTACGACAGAATTTGTCGTGTAGTAAATTTCAAGCTTCATATTCCGTCAATTATAAACGATTATGTATTTTAGCCGCTTTAAGTATTGAAAGTCTTTATTCATTGAATTTATAGACCATTTCCTGAAATCAACTTTTAATCATGATCTTATGAACTGACCTCAGCTATAACTTACCCAGGTAAAACATTGAGTTCCTGTCGTGAAAATAGTGTGGGTATTTAGAAATTCGTCAAAAATATCACTGCACTGCTTTATTGTCGTGTCTAATGTCAATAAATAATTAATAAATGTTCTAGGTTACTTTAATCGTTTCGCCTAAATTCTAGGTTAAGCAGCCAACGAATACGACTGTGTATTTTGTCAGTTATGTCAGGGCATTATATTGTATTCCATTTGTCCTAGTTTCCAGTTTATTACAAAAAACTAGGGGGCTTTTACGCTTTAGGATGTAGTTTCCTCATCTAGAGTATTAGGAAAGAATTAGTGCGAATTTAATAGTTGTTTCTACAGTTGCAATGCTGCTTAAAGTATATACAGACACTGGGATAACAATTCTAATATATATACAGTAAAATAGAGCAACTTAGTGTTCATAGGGTTTAGTTATAGATTAATAATTAAATTTCCTCGTTGCCCATTTCTGTGAAACCGTGCCACAATCACAAAATTAAGAAATAATTTGACTGGCATCATCTGATTGCTGAAAATAATTACAAAAGTCACTTATTTCAAACTAAAAGTATAATTTTAGATAAAGTTAGCATTTACAGCTTTGATACTATGTGTTTAAAATTTTAATGTAGTATTAAATTTTCAAACTTTATTTTCGTGGTTTCAGTATTGGTCCCAGAATATGATCATTGGGTGACAATATTTTTGTGTTGCTGGGTTACCTTGTAGTTATAACTCTATAGGGCGACAAGCGACTATAGGTTTGTGCCGTGCAAAATTATGTTATAAATATTATGATACTAACGGATTTGTAAATTTGCCAAAAATAGATATTCTGTCAAAGCGCAGTAGTGCATGCGATCGTTCAGCAATTGCAACAGACATGTAGCCAAACTTCAATTTCGAGTTGGCAAGCGAATTTCAGGAGGTGCAGAATTTTTTATGATTTAAAGTGTTTCATTGCATGAAATTTACACAGAGTTCGCAAAAGTCAAAAATCAAAGAAAACGTTTGTATATAGATAGACAACTGATAGACGGAGTTCTATTCACCAAGTTACGGTTGTTTGCTACAACTAAAAAGTCACTCCATAGCTTGAGAATAGATGCTTGAATTGTTTACTGGGTGCATGCCGGAGTTGTACCAAGCTGAAACACCAATTTATTCCTCATAATCTTTCATGCTTAAAAGCTTTAAGTCAAAGGGTATCTAATAAATAAACGATGTAAATTGCCTACATCAGTGTTTTCAGTAACTTATGTTCACTGTTATACGCATTCGGACGTGACGAAGCAAGTGCTGTAGTACGAGATTTAACAGGATACAGCAATTATTTATGTATAACTACACCTGCAAGTCAGTACAGCGCTGCAACTGAGCACAATTTATCATGTAATATACACGTAATAGTGTGACGAAACAAGTGTGGTAGTACGCGATTTAACAGCATGCAGCAATTATTCATATATAACTGCACCTGTTTTTGGTTTTTTTGTTTTTTTGGGTTTGTTTAGAAAAATATTTTAACAGGATAAGAATTATTCATGTATAACTAACCAAGTAATACAGCCTCAACTGAGAAATTATCATGTAATATAACGTAACAGTGTGAGAAGCAGTGTGTAGTAGAATTTAAAAATACAGAATTATTCATGTATAACTACGAAAGTAGTACAGCGCTCAACTGAGAAATTATCATGTAATATACCGTAATAGTGTGACGAAGCAGTGTGTATTAGAATTTAAAGATACAGCAATTATTCATATATAACTAACCAAGTCAGTACAGCGCTCAACTGAGCAAATTATCATGTAATATATGTAACAGTGTGCGAAGCAGTGTGGTAGTACAAATTTAACAGGATGCAAATTATTCATGTATAACTAACCAAGTCAGTACAGCGCTGCAACTGAGAAATTATATGATATACCGTAACAGTGTGCGAAGCAGTGTGGTAGTATGAATTTAACAGGATACAGCAATTATTCATGTATAACTACGCGCAAGTCAGTAACGCTGCAACTGAGCAAATTTATCATGTAATATGCCGTAACAGTGTGCGAAGCAAGTGTGGTAGTACAAATTTAACAGGATACAGCAATTATTCATATATAACTACGCAAGTGAGTAAGCGCTGCAACTGACCAAATTTATATGTAATATACCGTAACAGTGTGCGAAGCAAGTGTGGTAGTCGAGATTAACAGGATATCAATTATTCATGTATAACTACGCAAGTCAGTAAGCGCTGCAACTGAGCAAATTTATATGTAATATACCGTAACAGTGTGCGAAGCAATGCGGTAGTCGAATTTAACAGGATAATCAATTATCATGTATACTAACGCAAGTCAGTAAGCGCTGCACTGAGCAAATTTATCATGTAATATCGTAATAGTGTCGAAGCAGTGTGGTTTCAATTTAACAGCATCAGCATTATTCATATATAACTAACCCGCAAGTCAGTACAGCGCTGCAACTGAGCACAATTTATCATGTATATAAGTATAGTGTGAGAGTGTGTAGCGATTAGCTCAGCATTTTCATATATACCCGCAAGTCAGTACAGCGCTGCAACTGAGCACAATTTATCATGTAATATACACGTAACAGTGTGACGAAGCAAGTGTGGTAGTACGAGATTTAACAGGATACATCAATTATTCATGTATAACTACACCCGCAAGTCAGTACAGCGCTGCAACTGAGCACAATTTATCATGTAATATACACGTAACAGTGTGACGAAGCAAGTGTGGTAGTACGAGATTTAACAGATACAGCAATTATTCATGTATAACTACACCCGCAAGTCAGTACAGCGCTGCAACTGAGCACAATTTATCATGTAATATACACGTAATAGTGTGACGAAGCAAGTGTGGTATTACGAGATTTAACAGCATACAGCAATTATTCATATATAACTACACCCGCAAGTCAGTACAGCGCTGCAACTGAGCACAATTTATCATGTAATATACACGTAACAGTGTGACGAAGCAAGTGTGGTAGTACGAGATTTAACAGGATACAGCAATTATTCATGTATAACTACACCCGCAAGTCAGTACAGCGCTGCAACTGAGCACAATTTATCATGTAATATACACGTAACAGTGTGACGAAGCAAGTGTGGTAGTACGAGATTTAACAGATACAGCAATTATTCATGTATAACTCCACCCGAAAGTCAGTACAGCGCTGCAACTGAGCACAATTTATCATGTAATATACACGTAATAGTGTGACGAAGCAAGTGTGGTATTACGAGATTTAACAGCATACAGCAATTATTCATATATAACTACACGCAAGTCAGTACAGCGCTGCAATGAGCATTTATCAGATATAAGTAGGGAGAGCAGTGTGGTAGAGAAGATTTAACAGGATACAGCAATTATTCATGTATAACTACACCCGCAAGTCAGTACAGCGCTGCAACTGAGCACAATTTATCATGTAATATACACGTAACAGTGTGACGAAGCAAGTGTGGTAGTACGAGATTTAACAGGATACAGCAATTATTCATGTATAACTACACCCGCAAGTCAGTACAACGCTGCAACTGAGCACAATTTATCATGTAATATGCACGTAACAGTGTGACGAAGCAAGTGTGGTAGTACAAGATTTAACAGGATACAGCAATTATTCATATATAACTACACCCGCAAGTGAGTACAGCGCTGCAGCTGAGCACAATTTATCATGTAATATACACGTAAGTGGTATTAGAGATTTAGCTACATATTATATATAACAGTGAACTACCCTTTTCTCAGTGTGACGAAGCAAGTGTGGTAGTACGAGATTTAACAGGATACAGCAATTATTCATGTATAACTACACCCGTAAGTCAGTACAGCGCTGCAAATGAGCACAATTTATCATGTAATATACACGTAACAGTGTGACGAAGCAAGTGTGGTAGTACGAGATTTAACAGCATACAGCAATTATTCATATATAACTACACCCGCAAGTCAGTACAGCGCTGCAACTGAGCACAATTTATCCGGTAATATACACGTAACAGTGTGGTGCTATATATACAGAGACCCTCTATATAGTTTATATTGTAACATAGTTTTATCTTACATATGACATGTTCGGTAACTTTTGCGTGCATGGATATAGCAAACAATTTTTCAGTTTTACTTCAGATATGGCGCATATTCTTGGGTAGGAAATTATTACACAAGTTAACGATGCATGAGATAGCAGTTAATTTTCTCTTGAAATTTTCTGTTCTTATTCCACGCGAGAACTATTGGTCAATCATTTGGAATTTTTGATGGCGAGATTTTCGATATAGATAACTATTTGGGTTGCATTAATTGGCAATTGACTTGTTAAAGGCTATCCAATATTAGTCAAAAAATTTCAAAATTTTATTTTTTGCATAAAAGTCTAATATTTTCAAATACAAATCAAGCATTTGTTTCTTCAGTCTACTATTTTACTGTGGACTTTGGCAATCAATGTTTAAGAGCTGTGAACATTGAAACAACGTAATGGCAATGTTTTATAAATTTGGCAATTTTCGAAACTCTTCTGCGAATGTTTCTCTCTACGGCGGTGGTCAAACAAATGAATCTCCGCTCATAAAATTTCTTCGCTTATTGCAATGCGTTTGAATCTGGTCCATTTCCACTACAGCATTGGAGTTTGTAACGTGAAAGATTATAATTCGTGTTGAATTTTATTATAGATAGTGATATATGTAATGATATCACCGTTAGGGCCATATCTAAAAAGGTACCGTAAACATTAACTGCGAAATTGCAAGTCATCACTTTGTAAGAAACCTTGAAGTGGAACTAGTTGTGATTTTGTAGCGAGTTGTTAACACAATGCTGTCCAATTATGATAAAATTTTTCAGTAAAACACCGCATGCCGATTCGGCAGCAAAATTGCAACAGCTTGTAATTCTGAACACTCCATCTGAGCCAGTGTTTTTAATCATATTATATGACATGCAATATCGATGTGATAGTATGCCGAAAGATGAATGATAGAAAGCGAAGCTCATATTATCATACACACACTAGTATTTCGGATACATACGAACGGTAGTAATTTATGTATCTAATATGTGGCAACTATACATAAAGTAACATCAGTTATCCAAAGTATCGCTGAAGCTAGGCAAGCTTACATCTGCCTATTCATTCATTGCTAATTCTTTCCATGTGTACGTATTAAAATAGCATATAACGCATAATAGCATTATTTATATGATTTTCCGTTAAAAAACCATCATGGCAAAAAGATAAATACGAAACGTGATAAAATTACAAAGAACCATAATAGGAATGATAAAGTTTTTAAGTTGAATCTGTTTTAGTAGTTTTTAAACAGTTTTTTGCTCGCATAGCTTATTAACGTTATCACAAATCAAACAATGCTGAACCTTTGTGGTATACAGGAAATGGTTTCTAAAAAAGATTTTATAATTTTTCGTTCAGTTAAATATTTATATATTTATATTCAAGAAATATTTCAATAGGATAAAGCGTAGATGGGATAATGAATGTTACATGGCAAAACTTTTTTACACTTCATCTGTGTAAACACTTTTTATAATTTCAATGGTTGTTCTTTTAGTGCATTGAAGAGTTGATAATGAAGCTTCCTGAGTGAACGTTATTGTTCCGGCTAAATTGGAATGAAAATCCAGCATTCCTTCTATAAACGAATTTCAAATGTTCTCAAATTTCACACAAAAATTGACAAATATACTGCTAGAATGGTATATTGCTTTCATATTGAGAAAGTATGATAAAAATACTCTACTTAATATACTTTCGGATGTGTGCTAAAGCACAACATGTAATTGGAATCCGTAAAAATATTAAAATATTAAGGCCGACGGTACTTATTAAGGATCATACTTTCTGGTTTCGTTGGTAAAATTTATTCAACATCCGAAACTAGTATTAGCAACTATTCAAATTTAAAAGAAAATTGTGCTCAATGAATTTATTCTTAACTACACACATGCACACTATGCCAACTATATACAGAGAAAAATTTTGAAATCTGAGTATTAACAAGTGAGTAAAAATATGTTGAAATTATGCCACGAGTGCCACGAGATTTTCAAATATGTTGAAACAAGTGCCACGATATGAAATTTTTCCGTCCAGCCTGTGGTAATTCATATCCTTAGGAACATTACATATTTAAACATCTTTATCGAATGTATTTTAATTGATACGTTTCTTTGTCAAATTTGCACTTATAAATTGGTCCCAGTCGTCATTTGTAGGTTAGAGTTAAATTGTGTTTCGTCAGAACCAGGTAATTCCAGAATATTTTTCTACTTTACGTCAAATGTATATCGTCTGGCGGCGTCACCGCTGTTGATATTTTGTCCCGTTGTTCACTTTCTGTAAGAATGTGGTTTGCGTCATCTGGTCATAGTAGTATAAATAAGTATTCTAAATTTATAAATTGCGAATAAACTACACATATCTTTATATACACTCAAAGGTGATCTTCAGAATACAGTGATTACAATTAGGTTAATCTATTATATACGCCGAAGGCCCCGCTCCGTTTTCAAACTACAGGCCTACTCCCCCTGAGAAGCCAAATGCATGCCCACCTCTGAAAACACGGCTACACACTTGGACATAGGACCTCGGCCCGTGCTTAAACATGCATACCAATAACGCAGGATGAGGATATATGAACCCTCCAAATTGCAAGTATATAGCTTATGAAAGCGGTGCAACCAAAAATAATAATTCCGTGTTATTACAACCGCGTTTTATTTATTTCAACCACAACACTTTTATTAGGTGCAAATTTATAGATTTCTCACGACGGTGTAGCTGGCGGCATTGTTGCTGATGGTTTGGATCACACATGTAAAGCATTCATGACTTGTATTCTCTTGCCGCATGTCAGGCTAATTATAATAACTAGTTTAGAGCCAGGATGCAAATTTCATTGCTTTCGGGAATACTTTACATGATGATATTTTTTATTAAAAAATTTCTTTTTCAACTCAGCATTTCAAGAATAAGTATTTTGTTTTGCGAAAAATGTCTTTTAATTCTTTAGGAAGCTACGTTTTATTCAAAATAAAATAAAATATTACCGTTGGGTTTATTGCGGGTAAAACCAAACATTTATACAGCAAAACGTAGGTATGACTCCTCTAGTTTCTGAATTCAAAGATGGAAACATCCAGATGTTCTTCCAAGTTGTAATCAAGGGTCACAGTCACTTAGGAATCATTAACATATTGCGAATACCACTACATGTAAAAGAGTCTATAATACTGCTAAATTAAAACCTATAGTTGCTATTTTTTCTGCTAAAATTAGATCATTCTATTACTAAATTACCGAGGTAAACCAATGTTTTATTAAATTAACGGCTTTGGCTCAGGCGCAAACGAGCAGATATGAGTAATTTTATAAAATTTATTGCAGCTAACCACCGGCACATAATAGTAGATCAGCATGAGTTCGTTTTCAAGAGCTAAAATAAAACAAACCCCACTTTTAGCCCAAAGTCACGTCAGATTTTGTTGTTTGTCTATGTAAATGCGGTAATCGTTAAAGTGACGCAATAAAAATTTTCACAGTACATGTGACCTGGGCTATTGCAACACCAGGCATGACACCTAGCCGTTAACGTCTTTAGCATGCGAATAAGTGAAACAACCAATTTTGTTACAAAAACGCACAGGTATTTCTGTGGTTACTATAGCTTTAGAATGATGGGCGGTGTTTGGTTTAGCTTTTGAGAGTGAGTGTATCTTTAAGCTGCATATTATGGCGTTGATATTGTCGTAACATAGTTTAAACTACGGACAGATTGCCAAAGTCAATATTAGCAACCAAGATTCGTATATAGTTCGTTGTTATAATTTATGGGTTTGGAATATTTGGTTCTACTTGATTGATGTTTTTATCACGTGTGTTTAGATTCTATGACAAGCCGACACTGTTGTATTCATCAAACTATTCATATGTGATTACAAAATATCGGCTGAAATATTTGCCGGGAAAACACCGTTGAAATGTTGCAGTTATGACATGTATCTTTGCAAAGAATACTCCGACTTGCTTAAGGTTCAGCTATGAATGATTGATATTTACTGTGTTTATGAATAATCCGCTTCGTTTTGTCTAGAAGTATTATTCATGGTTTGATCTGGTTAGGAAATATTTAAAAACAATCCGCAGCATGTAGTTTTACTAAGCAATTCATCGCAAGCTTGGCAGACCACGACGTTGTAAATCTGAATTCAGCTTTTTTAACCTTTAAAGATACAGTAATCGACAACTGGTCTCAGAAATATCACTACAATAACAGGGGATCTTATTTAGAGTACAGTTTCCAGTTCTATATTGCCATGTTTAGTTTTTTAGCGCAGCGTTCATTATAGTAAGCATCTGGCTTTGTTAGCATTAACAGAAAACTATCCAAGGACAGAAACGTTCGCGCATTTATAAATCTATAAAGTTCTAAGTGTCCGAGAAAGGTTAATACTTATTCATACTAGCGTTTATCAGCTCCACTCATGGTTTTTCAACGCTGACGCCATATGAGTTCTGTCTAGCAATATCAGCGGTTCAGACGGAGTGTTTGATCACGGCGGGAAAATCCGGCGGCCGGCTGAACGATGGCCGGCCTGCCTAGCTTAGCCGCGGTTGCCCACTTTCGGCCTCGTAGGCCGCTGGTAAACCGGCGTACCAAGCGCGAACAGGACATCACCAGTGTTGGGCACCGGCAAGAAAAGCCGGCACTCGGGTGTCCGCTTTCGGCCCCAATCGCCGCCTTTTTTTTAGTTCTATACGTGCACAAATATGTATTAAGCAGTAATAAGTGTTACACTGCCCGATAGTGGAAAGATCGGGATACTTTTGAAAGCAACCACTGTACTTCGCGTACCGACTGAAAAGGTCTCAGATCTTATCACATTTATATAACGATGGATCTACATCCGTAATGGATGCAATTCGTAACAGTATAACAGTACATTTGATTTTTACGATACGGTGCTAACCAATTGCCACATTTGACAACAACACTGTTTTACTTGATTGATTCTATCAATACGCCGAAATTTATATCTATATGATCATATTTGATCATGGTCAACCGGTATTAGGGTACGGATACAGTAGTGCCCTGTCGATTGCAAGAATTGCAGTAATCGTATTCGAACAACTAACTGATCTGACTGAATCATTGTCGAACCAAAGGGTGTTAGATAAAGGAGCAAAATATATATCATCAGTGAATTAATGATTTTTTCAGCTGATAATAGTTTTTTAATAATTTCTGTGGCGTTTAATGAAAAGTTTGAAAAAACGCCGGAATGCTGGTTGTCGGAAAGACGGTCCGTAGCATAAATCAGTGTTATCTACTAATATGCTTTGCTGGAATCGTTTGATCACTACAATAAGTATATAATGTAGCGATGTATTGAATAATGTAGAAATGGCTGGGATTCAAGTGTTTAAACGTGCTAAATACATAAAGCAAATTAAGGAAATATCGATCGCTTAATAAAGTTAAGCCGAGCCGACTTTGGTATATATCACTTGACAAAGGTAGGATCGGCTGTTGAAATTGATTTTTGATACAATAATTATATAGCGTAGCCTAGATACAGCGTCAGTAATTTTTAAAAGCACAAAATGTCATTGAGTGCAAACGACGCTATAGTCGTCGAGGCCAATGTAACCTTTAGGGGCGGAAATAAAATTCATGCTATGCAGTTCTCGATATACTAAGCCTAAGACTTAGTATTAGCTTAAGCTAAGGTTTTTCTATGAGCCATGTACTAAGCCTAAGTCGGGGCTGCCGCCCCATACCCCCCCCCTCACCCGCGCTCTCAGTTGTTCTTTTTTCTAACGTTATAACGTCCTGCTCCTAAAGGTGACATGGGCCGGAGTCGACAAGGCTTGTAGCCAGATTTATATTTTAGTGGGAGCAATCTAGCTTGACGGGAGATGGAGCAAGAATATTTGAAGGGAACAAAATATTTTTCATATATAAAGCGTTCCATTACGTCAAATTTACAGTGCCTTTGCAAAAGTAAAAAAAAATAGAAAAAATATATGAATTAAAACAACTGATAAAACCAGAGGAAACAAATTTAATTCAAATTCAACCTAAAAAAATTAGAAAAAACTATATGAATTAAAACAACTGATAAAACCAGAGGAAACAAATTTAATTCAAATTCGACCTAAAAAAATTAGAAAAAAATATATGAATTAAAACAACTGATAAAACCAGAGGAAACAAATTTAATTCAAATTCGACCTAAAAAAATTAGAAAAAAATATATGAATTAAAACAACTGATAAAACCAGAGGAAACAAATTTAATTCAAATTCGACCTAAAAAAATTAGAAAAAAATATATGAATTAAAACAACTGATAAAACCAGAGGAAACAAATTTAATTCAAATTCGACCTAAAAAAATTAGAAAAAAATATATGAATTAAAACAACTGATAAAACCAGAGGAAACAAATTTAATTCAAATTCGACCTAAAAAATTAGAAAAAAATATATGAATTAAAACAACTGATAAAACCAGAGGAAACAAATTTAATTCAAATTCGACCTAAAAAATTAGAAAAAAATATATGAATTAAAACAACTGATAAAACCAGAGGAAACAAATTTAATTCAAATTCGACCTAAAACAATTAGAAAAAAATATATGAATTAAAGCAACTGATAAAACCAGAGGAAACAAATTTAATTCAAATTCGACCTAAAAAATTAGAAAAAAATATATGAATTAAAACAACTGATAAAACCAGAGGAAACAAATTTAATTCAAATTCGACCTAAAAAAAATTAGAAAAAAATATATGAATTAAAACAACTGATAAAACCAGAGGAAACAAATGTAATTCAAATTCGACCTAAAAAAATTAGAAAAAAATATATGAATTAAAACAACTGATAAAACCAGAGGAAACAAATTTAATTCAAATTCGACCTAAAAAAATTAGAAAAAAATTTATGAATTAAAACAACTGATAAAACCAGAGGAAACAAATTTAATTCAAATTCGACCTAAAAAATTAGAAAAAAATATATGAATTAAAACAACTGATAAAACCAGAGGAAACAAATTTAATTCAAATTCGACCTAAAAAAATTAGAAAAAATATATGAATTAAAACAACTGATAAAACCAGAGGAAGCAAATTTAATTCAAATTCGACCTAAAAAAATTAGAAAAAAATATATGAATTAAAGCAACTGATAAAACCAGAGGAAACAAATTTAATTCAAATTCGACCTAAAAAAATTAGAAAAAATATATGAATTAAAGCAACTGATAAAACCAGAGGAAACAAATTTAATTCAAATTCGACCTAAAAAAATTAGAAAAAATATATGAATTGAAACAACTGATAAAACCAGAGGAAACAAATTTAATTCAAATTCAAACCCGAGTAGAAGTGCCATGAATTAGAAGGAGTTTGCTAAATTTCGGTATTTGTTAACTTCTACAGAGAATAGATATATTCAAAAAAAATTTAGATATTACCTAACATCCCAGTATTTATGTATTCACGAAAATCTATTCATGTCTGATTTAGGATCTGATTAAATTCTTTTATTCTACTTCACCATAATTACGGGAGAAACGCCGCTATAAGCAATATAAAATAAAAATGGCACGTAAGTAATAACTAAAATAAGGATAATCCGATACTAAGAAGTTACAGGCTAGATATTATTGAAATACCATATATATCAAACATCATATTATACTGACAGTAGAAAAACTGAATTTTCACAGTACAGCTACGGATATTTATAATTTTAGAGTTATCTATTCTTTTTAGACATTTCTGTAAATTTCACTGACTCAAAACTATACACAACTCATTGTAACATCGCTGGAATGTCACTGGCGGTTACACTCGAATAGTTTAAATTTTACGAATAATTGTTTTCTATTTTGGAAATGGTTCTAGTTAAATGGTTGAAAGCGTGTCCATATTGCGTCCAATCGAATCCAAACAGATTATCACGTCTGTTGTATGCAAAAATGTTCACACAGCATTCGATTCGATCTAATCCTATACAGTATATGCAACACTATTAGTTCCGAATGTGATAATGCAGTGTAAAAAAATGCATATTCATACACCACGCAAAGCGTAGGTATAGCGCTTAGTCGCATAATATCATACCGGGTCGGATTCTATGTGAACATAAATCGGATTGGATCGGACACAATGTGAGCACGATCTTACTCTTCTCTGCACTAATGTGAATGTTATTCTGCATGACCTATTTTTTCCGATCAGCTATGTGCATGAATACTGACTTTGCAACGGCATTTGAGATTTTATCCAAATCGCAAGTATATGCAAGTGAAATGTTTTAAGCCATAGCGAAACTGCTGCTGGCTCTGATCGTTTACACTTAGATTAGGTAAACTTTTTCTGCGTACCTTATAAACATTAATCATGCATGTTCGAGCTTCGACGTCCACGTGGAAAGTAACCGATTCCTTCCGAGGTCGGCGGTGTGGCTGGGGGAATGCGACGTCTTGATAGTGGGTTTGACAACCTCTCAGGGGCTCCAAGCCAGAAGGAGTGACCTTGCCTACCCTCTATGATCATGTATGACTGTAATGCCAGTTTTCAAGTCTACCCAGCGTGTTTCGGATATGGATGAATGGTGCATTGATTACTGAAACAAAATATCATTGTATAACAAATGCGAAATAAACTATATATATATATAATATTGATTGAATGTATATTACGAACACCCGAACAACACACAATAAAACGAATAATAGGCTTTATATGCGGCTGACGATTTAATGATATTTCATGAGTAGACACCTAGATTCCAGGAGGATAAAGAGGATATGTCCCTCTTAAAATAAGTCGAAAGAACGGCTGTGCGCGTAGACATTATGGCCCGTCGAGCTACAAGACACATATCTTTAGGCTTACTTTTTTGTAAAAATATGTATTAGTCAAAGTATGCCTAATTTGCTTTCTGAGTTTTTTAATTGCGATTTTTATTATAATGAAATACATGGCAAACTTCTTGATTGCGCCTGACATAATGATATGATCACCGATGGGTTTTATCTGCCAAAAGTTAATTGTAACCACGAAATTTTTTGGAATATTTTTGAAAAATGAGCCCCTAAATTTTAACAAATTATGTAGTTGGGATAATTTGGGGTTTCGTTGTTGAGATTAGGTTGTACACATTGCATTATATATAAGCTGGTTCCACTTATCGGACTGAATATTTTCGTAAATATACGACAAAATTCCATAATTAGCCCCATAACCTGCGTTCTATGTTATCGATATTTCCCCAATATCGTCGACGTTGCTGAAAATTCAAAGCAATGTTTTCAACAGGGAGTAAAAGGTCACCGTCTTAAGTTTCGGATCAGCTTAAATCTTACTTACTCAACAGCAGGGTCGCACACAACCTCCTTGCCCTGTGTGCGTAAGGCACGCTGAAAATTTGAAAATTACAACGCAAAGTATAGCAATTTTTAGCAAATTATTGGCCAGGATAGACTGAATGGTGCTGTTATATTTTGTATCTGTAATTTTCCCTAATGCGCCACTATATAAGACCTATAGCCATTAGTCGCATTCATTAGTTATCCACTTCGCAGATAGAACTTTCAATAGGCTAGCCCTATAATTAAAAGAAATGACATTAAACCTAACAGCCTCAGCGCAGCATCTAATGTTAATAATATATCAGACATACATACAGTACACTTGCATCATTCACAATAACTTACGTGCATCAACTACACATTCTTTGGAAGCTTACACGCCGAAAATGGTAGATGCTGGTGCACCAGTTACTCGCTGCTTCTTAAAATTGGTGTAACTCCCATGCAACCATCTACCAATCAATGCAACTGGCATGGCAGCATCTAAAATTAGTGCAACTGGCTTGCCACCATCTACAAATTAGTGCAATCGGCACGCCACCATCTAGAAATTAGTGCAACTGGTAATCCACCATCTAAAACTTAGTACGCCGGGTGGGTACGGGGGGTAGGGGTACAGGAAATTGGAGGAAAGGGCGTACGGGAATATGAGAAGCGGGTACGGGTATCAAGAAGGAGTTACAGGGCTTCAAAGGCATACGGGGTCTTGGTAGAGGAGGGTATGGATCCTCGGGGAGGGGGGTAATGACTTCAGTAGGTAGCAAGAGGGCTGGAAGGGGAACGAGGCCTGGGGATGCGTACGAGGCCTCGGTGAGAGGGGTGGTTACGCCTCGCGAAGGTGGGAGGGCTAAGGGACCCCGCGGAGGGGCGGTACGAGGCTACTGCGATAAATTATTCCTGTAGATGTTGCTGCAGCAATACCGCTTTTTTGATTTCTGTTACAGGGTACAACTGGTGTTCCTGTCCATTATCCCCCTGTCCGAATTTGGTCAATTTTGAAGATACAGAGCTGATTTTGGTAATGTTGTATTTAGCTCGATGACGCGTTTCAGAAAATACTCATTTTACCCATATCCCTTTTTCTCTTTTTTGAAGTCTCAATGGTAAGCAATCAAAGGTCTCCCTTGGGAACCCAAAATTTTTTCTTCGGAATACAATCATGTTTGGTTCCATTTGACTCGGCGTATGAGAGAAATCTATTGGTGGGTAGTATATTGAAATCTACACCACCGTTAGTAAGTTATGAGGGCCCAAATAACCCTGAGGGCGGTATGTTTATAACGTTAAAAAAGGAACAACTTAGAGTGGAGGGTTTGGGGCGCGGCAGCCCACCGACTTATGCTTAGGCTTAGTGTATGTATCATATAAGGACCTTAGATTAGGCTAAGGCTTAGGCTTAGTATATTGAGAACGGCATGGCCTGCATTTTATTTTCGCCCCATAACTTGTGCCGTCATAACTTTGCAATGGTGGCATAGATTTCAATATACTATGCACCGGTAGATTTCTCTCATTAAGCTGGGTCGAATGGTGTCAAAGAAGACCATATTCCGAAAAAAATTTTGGGTTCCCGAGGAGGGAAAATTGGAACCTTAAGCAAAAAAAATCAGAAAAAATGTTCAGGGATGTAAGTATAATGAGTATTTTCTGAACCGCCTCATCGAGCTGAATCAATTGGTATCAAAATGAGCTTTGTATCTTCAAGTTTGACCAAATTCAGGCTGGGGATAATAGAAAGCAATCAATTAGTATCTCGCCAGCGACGATGAAACGGAACAAGAGTGTGGTTTCAGTTACAAGTTGTTATTTTCTTACTAAAACCTCTGTAATAAGCATGGGCACTACTACCCAGGTACCCGTGTACCCGATGTCAGGTACCCGATATTTTGGGTACCCGGGTAGTGCATGGTGTCCCCGGATATTAGGTATTTTGAATGTTACCTAGAATATATTTTCCACAGTACATATTACCTGGAAATTCAGTGTGTCCTTAACATATGAAATATAACTAATCCAAAAGCAAGGCAAATGAAGTAGAAGTAGGCAGCGTATGATCGTTTATTTTTAACATACATGATCCAAATTAAGTCCTAGTTTAAAATTTGAACACTAGGGATTTTAATTTTGACACAATATTTCACTTAAATAAGGACAGTATGTGTATGTATATGCATGACAGTACACTATGCGTGAGTAAACTTAAAGGTGACCGCACCAACTATCCTATTTTGTAATTAACGATATCGAATTGGAAACCCTTCTTACATGAATTTCATTTGGGTTTAGCTAACCGAACATTAGCTATCGGCTCAACAGGAACGTCAATGTATTTTTCCGCAATGTTCGAAACTACGACGGCACCTCCTCATGTAAGAGATTGGCAGTGTTTGTAACCGACTAGGGGCAAACTTGAAATGTGTACTAAACGAGTCAAAGGACTATTTACCGTTTGCAATTAAGCTTAAATATCAACACCAAGAAGAACAAACCCAACTTCCACCACGGGATTGTTTTCACAATAAGCCATGTGTTCAGGATATTACTAAACGATTACAACTACGCAGGAAGAGTTTGGGAACAAATGGGTATTAAAAATATATCGAAATACAATGACCATGATCTTTATTTTATGACAAGATGTTCTCCTTTTATACGATATATTTGAAATTTTTGGGCAATTTGCTTTTACTCACTATAAACTTGACCCAGTACAAAAAATTACATTACCTAATTTCGCATGGGACGCATGTTTAAAGAAAATCCGGGTCTAACCACAGTTGTACAGTCGAACTAGTGACTCAGATATGTACATGTTTTGCGAGTAAGGTATTAGAGGCGGTTTCTCTATGATATCTCACCGGTACTCAAAGGCAAATTCAAATACCTTATCTACTATATCATGGTACAAGAGTCTACTTACATAATGTATCTCGATGAGAACAATCGATATGGCTGGACGATGGTACAATAACTAGCTGTTGCAAAGTTTTCGGTGTGTTAAGAAGCAGGAACTTGCAAATATTGACTACGGTAGTCAGGCCGATATAGTTTCTGTTGGAAGTAGACCTGGACATCCAGGAGCAGTTACATGACCTACTTAATGACGGTGCGGTGGCTCCAGAGACATGTTTATTATCGATTCACTTATATCCCCTTATTGTATCAAGATAAAAGAAACGTTCAATATTTCCAATGGAATGGTTAAGAAACTAGTACCAGTGCTTACTAACAAACACAAGTATATAGTACACGGTCGAGTATTAGCTTTTTATATTAGTTTCAGGCATCGAGTTTCTAGGATACATAGAGCAGTAGAGTTCCAACAGAGCGACAGGATAACACCTTACATCATGTTTAATACAGATATGCCAAACAAAGCTACGAGTGATTTCGAGAACAATTTTTCAAGCTACTTGATAACGCTGTATTTGGCAAATATGGAAGACGTGCGTGCTCACAAAAACATTGAGCTTGTTACTGACCCTGAACGCGCCGAAAAACTAGTGGCAAACACCATATTTCACAGTAAGACAATAGTCAGAATTTACTCGCTGTTAATATGCCGAAACTCAGTGTATGTCCATACAAACCAATATAATTATGTAAGTTGACACTCAATGGACAATAGCAGAGTGTCACAGCGGTCAATTTAATATATCCCCTGTAGTGGAGAGTATCAATCTTAAGATCCCTTTAATACTGAGTTTTAGCAAAACGGAGTCCCGCGTGATACTCTTAGACAATTTTTGTGTAGCCACTCTCGGCTACATAGGATACATTAAATTGTCAGCTGTGATACTCTGTCATTGTATAATGAGTGTGAACTGTGACGCTAGCGAACTATTGGCTATAGTTGCGGCTGACTGTGGGGCCATGATGTGTTATCTTGAATGTCTCAAAATATCATGGATAAACATCAATATACAATTGAAACTTTCCATGTATTGGTGAAATTAGACACTAAAACAGCAAAGGCGTTTATGCATTAAAGTGGTTCCAGATTCACTTCTGAAATCCATTAGTAAAATTGTTACAATATTCTTTACTATACTTTTCCGTTAAGGTATAAATACGAGACCTGAAGAAATACAAGCAAGGACTAACAAAGCTACAAAAAGTTAAAACGGTAAACAGTTTGAAGAATGTGGAGCTACTAAACCTATTTTCATTAATATGGCAAAACAATATTTATTAGTAACACCTAGTTAGATGAAATACAAAGAAACATGCTAAACCACAAATGATCCTATAACAGTTGAAACTGTAGAAAATAATAAACGGGATGACACGGTATCATTATTTCCTAAGGGTAAACAAACTAAAGCTAAAGTATTGATAAATTATATATAATATATTAATATAGATTCAAATAACAGGGTAATATACAACCATGGCGCTGTTGGTTTGCGTTATGCGATCTCGTGAGATACTTCATCTCTGATTTCGGACACTTCTCCGCTCCAAAGCCTATAGATGAAGATAAATTTCGATATTAGCAACTTTCTGCCATGGCAGCAGGTCTATTTGGTAAAGGTAATCACGGGAAAAAATATTGCAGTGGAAAACGTTACATACAGTGAATAATACTTTAAACAACGAAATCCGTCTTATTTTTGTTTGCACATTTAACGGTACAATTTAACGGCCTTAGAAAAACCATGTATTACTTTAAAAACACCGGAGATAGATATACCCATAACAAATTAATGGAAACAGAATTGAAACTAAATATTGTTAAAAAGGGAAACCTAAATCACGTCGATGAATTGTATCTACAATCAATGACCAAAATGATGAATTTCAAAGTTGTGAACATAGTAGCAAAAACATCGATTAGCTTTCTAATAAATCTTACAGCAATAGCAAATCTCCCGGACAGAGTCATAGATAACCCGCATTGTTTCTGAGCAGCAACTCTACGTCTCAAGAAAGGTGGAAGTCTAATGTTTTGGCCTTAATAGATCTATCAATTTCTCTGCTTTACTTGAATGGAGCGGTTGGAAGAGGCTGGAGTCAGAGTTGAGAGGATACTTAAAATATTATTAATTATATTAATTATTAAATATTAATAATTATTATATTATTATTACAATAATTAATTATAATTAATAATAATAATAATATAATAATAATAGTAATAATTTTTCTCTTTTAATCAACTTTTCCCGTATCTTAACTTCACGTATAACGGCTGCCCAAAATCTTTATTTCGAACAGGAAAAAATATGATAGCTGGTGCTAAGAAGATAGAAGATTGGTACAATATAGCTAAAGATGTTTATACAAAAGGAGTTGAAATTTTATTTACATAAAAGGTGTGTATACACATATTGACTGTCGAAAAACGGAAATGACTATTATTAAATCTATGTCGGATATAAATATGTTTCCCCATAGCAACAGAAGTTAGTTTATTGGTCCAAGTCAATAATGCACAAGTTCATGCAACAGGAAAGATACCGTTTATATTTACGCCAAACTTTCTTGAAAATACTCCAATCAATAATAAATATATTAATCTCTTCACGTAGCAACTTAGAGCATAGAGTTTAAAAGTATTCGAACAGTGAAGTAGTCCCACATACGCGACCCACAGTTTGAGGTTTTTGTTAGTGAAAACAAACAACTGCAGAACGGTTCGCTTTACCTTGACCTATCATTTATACATAAAAGGAACTAGTTACCAGTAAAATTTACAAACACGGATATATCGTTATTCAAAATTGCTCAATGCGCGACTAAACTTAAAATGGCCCCACCAACCATGTTATTTTGCAAAATTTGACGTGGATTCCACACCGATTGTCACGGAACAAACATAAAATTAGATGCTAATCATGGCTAGGCTAGATTTTGAGATTTTAGGTCATGGCTGTAGTAGATGGAGTAACATTGAATAGCTTTAAATTAGTATTCATCTCTGTTCTCGAACAAATTTAAGGTAACTGTGATGTTATGTATGATACAGTCCTATTGCGCATCAATTATTGCTCGTGAACGAACGTTTTCTAAGCGAAATCCTACAGTATTTTGAATGCGAACAAATTTATTGTTAGAAACTGTTCGGTAACTCATTTTTTGTAATATTACAAGATAGGATGTTTAGCTGGGTCACATTAAGTTTAGTTGGGCACAAGCTTCACAACATAGCATAATCCCTGCATAGCCTGTCATGAAGCAAAGAAAAAGGATTAATAAGAGAGGAACGCATAAAAAGAAATCACAACCAAAAGACAAGACTATAACTCACTAATGAGTTCGTTAGTTTTTTATATTGTTTTCGAGAACTCGTGTATCAAAAGGAAGTTGAGTCAAATATTCTCAAAATTTAAAGTAAATATATCGCATACCTCGCTGCACCACGAGAACCAGCAACTAAGCCTCCGAAGAAGCAAAACAAGCAGTCACTGACGGATCAAGTTTCTTCATGCAATCAAATCAGATATGCGTTATTTCAATCAAGTGGAATTGAAAATGAACGGCAAATCGGTAACGTCAAACCTATCAAATTACCAGTGGATGACCCACATATTTCATTTATTAAACCGCAAATGCATAAAAAGAAATTGTTTTCTACGCACAGCAGGACGGTTTTAGGATGTAGCATAGATGAACTTAGGTGTACTTGAGATGTTTATTGTGTAACGTTATAAATTACCAGTGGATGACCCACATATTTCATTTATTAAACTGCAAATGCAAAAAAAAAGAAATTGTCTTCTACGCACAGCAGGTCGGTTTTAGGATGTAGCGTAGATGAACTTAGGTGTAATTGAGATGTTTATTGTGTAAACGTTATAAATTACCAGTGGATGACCCACATATTTCATTTATTAAACTGCAAATGCAAAAAAAAGAAATTGTCTTCTACGCACAGCAGGACGGTTTTAGGATGTAGCGTAGATGAACTTAGGTGTACTTGAGATGTTTATTGTGTAACGTTATAAATTACCAGTGGATGACCCACATATTTCATTTATTAAACTGCAAATGCAAAAAAAAAAAGAAATTGTCTTCTACGCACAGCAGGACGGTTTTAGGATGTAGAGTAGATGAACTTAGGTGTACTTGAGATGTTTATTGTGTAAACGTTATAAATTACCAGTGGATGACTCACATATTTTATTTATTAAACTGCAAATGCAAAAAAAAGAAATTGTCTTCTACGCACAGCAGGACGGTTCTAGGATGTAGCGTAGATGAACTTAGGTGTAATTGAGATGTTTATTGTGTAAACGTTATAAATTTTTAAAGTAAAAAGAAAAGCAAATAATGGTAGCCGCTACTGTTGTGGAAAAATAAGCGCTGAGTACCTAAGTTCTTTATTACCTATACATATACTGGCTATACTTATTAGCATAGTCTGCATATATAGTTTATTAAATGTGCTGATTACCTTTATCATTATTATTATACATATAGACATTTCCCGCATACGTTATTTATAATAAATACACACGCCATGTACCCTGTTTTTCACATCTGCGAATCAGCCAGAAAAAGTCCGAAACATTAATCACTTGTTGAAGATCTTAGATCTAGAGATTTCAGTAAGCCACAGTAAAGCGCAGCGATATATTCATAATTCTGAAACAGCGTGACAGCGCTATGCTGGTCAATCTTCCGCATCACCGTTAAATTGCAATGTTTTGTTTTATACTAAATGATGGGTCTAGTCCCTGCAACAGGCATCAGCAATTTATAACTACAATGTATTCATACGTGTGCAATGGGACGGTATGGAGAGGATTAACACCCGTGAAGCTCGAACCTCTACCCGGGTGGCTTGCCCACCCTCCTGCGGTGCATACTACTACCACTTACCGATCACATTAAATATATTTACGGCAGTGCATTGTTATGTATGGACGGAGGTATTCAATGCTAGCAGCTTATGCTTTTAAATCAAAACATTAACCGCATAAATCAGTGCGCCAGGACCCTACAGTCTGTCCTATATAGTCAACCTAGACTAGAGATATTATCCAAACAGCTGCATAGATCTCATACTGAAAAGGGACACAGTGTGTCAAACAAGCTGTTATACCACATCTTATCGTTTACTATACATCCAGGTTGCATGCTTATAACATAAACCAATTTTAAATTTTTTTTCTCAATTAATGGCAGCAAGAATATTTAATTTTAAGCCAATACAATGTTGAAAGAAACATAAAACTATTACCATATAACATATTGCAATTTTGGTCAGTGTGTTACGGCTCACTACAATTGTATAGTGTTATTTCATCGTCGCACCTAGTTACTGTATAAATATAGCACCTAAAATTAGGTATACTGCCAGCACAGTGAAAGAGAATAAACCATGACCTACGCGGTATTGTCTTGACATTGATAATTATTGGATACATATTTCGGACCATATTTAGCTACCATCGTTTAGTTTTGGCCTTTTAGCACATATTTTGTACCGTTTGGCTATAAAATATAACTGTTTTGTGTTCTTTGTAACATAAAGCCAACGATTGGAACTAATTTCTATTCGTTCCTTAATGGAGTTACACACTTTCAAATAGCGTAAATTGTGGACGCGACGAACCAATCCAGATTGTCGTTTTATTCGCCCGGTTTTGGGGTTCGTTACGTAACCGAGCAACAGCTCCTAAATAGCATAGTGGCTAACAGACAACGCTCGCACCGAAACAATCCAGGTTCAATCCGATGCTCCACCATAAGATTATTCAACATAATATGAAATGCACAATAAATTCAAGTAGAACAAGGTTAATGCAACAATGGATAATTCTAACATTTCGGGAAAGTGGTTTAAATATAGTTAGAACTAAATAGGTATTCGAACAAAATTTGAAGTTTGGTAATAATGCACTGTAAGCAATTGAAATGTTTTTCGTTTCATCTACTATCATTTATTAGATAAAAATTTGGTTTCATATTCTTTCGAGAAATGTTTATACACGCCATCAAACGCATTATAATTTGATTTTGAAATATATGAATTATTGTTTTGGCTGTCAGAAATCTTCGCATTGTGATTGAATTTCCGCATTTCGGTATGGGCATTAGCGTTCCTCATAAGCTTAAATCAAAACAAATGAAATATTTATGTTCATTTTGTTCGGAAAGATTCACTTAGGCTGGTTCATCAATGAAGTTTATTAAATATCTACATATATCTGCGAGTTCAACGCTACTTTACAAAACGTATATTCGCTCGCAAAGGCCTCCAATATGCGCCGTACAACGAGCGAGCGGTTACAGTTTTTGAAACTGGAGCCACTGGAACTAAGAAGGTTACACTTCGATCTCGTTACTGTTTTCAAATTTTTGAACAATGAATACAAATCCACAGAGGAACTTCTGCACTGTATTGATACAGCTAGGACGCGTGGGCAAGTGCTGAAACTACGCAAGCCTAAATTCAAAACAAACATTTTGAACCACATCTTCCCTAATCGTATTATAAATTCTTGGAACAACTTACCCACACAGGTTGATAATAAAAACTTCGTTACAGCTTTGAACTCGAAAACTTTTAAATCACTGCTCACTCAAGTTGACCTCAAACACTATTTGAAATACGACAGAAATATATAGCAAATGCAAAGGTACTACCCCAACCCAGTATCACAGGTATACTTCTCTCTTTATATTCTATTAAATAACTGACAAACTTACGTATGACACCCAAACAAGCTGAAAAGTCGCCTATTTTTTTGTAACATGACAAACTACTATAGGCAGATATAAGAGGCGAGGTTTCCCTCTCTTTTCTGCTATAATTATTATTAATTTCCTTTTTTAAAATTTGTCTTACCATAAAAATATATGACAGAGCTCTGCGAACGCTACTAAGCATGCCTTGCGCACGACGTGTAATGATTAATCTTTCTTGAGTCGTATGAACGCGTTTCAGAAGCAGAACTCTGCAGTAAATGCAAAGTCTCGTATGTACAATAGGAACTGCATAAATTTGTATTGTAATATGTGAACGCTACCACAAGAATTTGTTGTAAATTTGATTTAAAGCGTGATCATACTAACCAAAGACAGAAGCGCCATTGTTGCTGATTGTAGTTGATTACATTTGGTCAAGAATCATGAAAACGTTCGTGTGAAAAATTATTGAGAACTTTTAATGTTGTACAGTAATGTACAAAAATCCGGCACTTTCTACGCCCAAATAAACGTTATACGGTATTTCGTTCGCCAATATTCACGTTGGCTGGTTACGCAATGAAGTTTATTAAATCTCTACATATATCCGAACCCTATCACAAGAATTTGTTGTAAAATCGATTCACAGCGTCACAATACTAGAAAAATACAGAGGCAGCATAGCTGTTGATAGTAGTTGATCCCATTTGGTCCAGAGTCATCAATACATTCGTGTGAAAAATTATTGAGAACCTGTAACGTTGCAGACTTTGTACGCCCTAGTAATGCGCAAATAAACTTAAGGTGACCCCGCCAACCATCCTATTTGTATTTTTGCATAAAATTTGTTACGGAACGCTTTTTGGTCAATTGAAATCCGGTGTAAAACTGTTCGCGAAAACAGCGTTTGCGATTGAAATCTAATCATTTTGTGTTCGCACAAATTCAATTAAAATTACCCAACTTTATGACAACGAAAATTTGTCGATTTGATTGTGATGTCATTTTTGCATTAAATTTTTTCGCGAATACTGTTATAATCCAAATTTAAACGATACTGCATTAGGAAACAGAATTTCTTGCAAATTGAAATCGCCGAAATTCTGTTCGAACACAAGGTCTAATTTCTGGCACTTGAATTTGATTTTGACAATTTTCGGTTAGCGAAAACCCGAATGAAATTAAGCCACTTTTCTGTAACAAGGGTTTTCGATTCGATATCGATAATGACAAAATAGGAGGGTTGGGGGCCACCTTAACTTTACCATAAGCATTTTGCGGTGAATTTTTTACAGCACTGGAACGGTATATAAAAATATCGTACCAAATCATAGGACAGGGGAAACCGTTTCCAAATGAGTAAACAGGAATAATATAATTTTATTTCTCTAAATTTATAATTACAAGTTGCAAAGATGCGCGTTGACAGCAGAAAGACTGAGATAGAACAACACAACCATACGTTAATTTTTCACCGTGATACAGATCGCAATAAAAGTTATGTAATAGTGACCAAATTCTGTTTCTCCCTTACAGCCAAACTGCATATTTAGGTACCACAATTATTGAAAAATAGGCCAATTTTAACTCATTTCGGCATAAAATGACCTAAGAATTGCATAAACAACAAGCTAAACATTTCACTCGATTTTTGCGATGTTTCTGAGAAATCAAATATAAAAGTTAAGCTAAGATGCACATATATATTTAAACGCCCAATGTCAAACCATATTTCAAACGTATCATTGGGAAGCTAAAGAAATATTTTCCAACCCCTACTATAGCATATCGAGTCCAGTTATCTCTCCACGGTGATAGTGTAGGGGTTTGGCAGTCAAAACCTAAGACTAAGTCTCAACCTAAGGGCTAAGCTTGGATCAAAATTTTGCATCAAATTTTGGCTCTACGGTGCTCATGTTAAGTTTTTCCACTGGTATAGGAGTGGCAAAATCTGACATTATTCAAATACACTAGTACTTAGCTTTTATCACTCTGATCAAAACGATATACAGACTGCAAATTAGAGCTATCCCATGGTATTTATACTAATCAATTGGTAATATGGTTGTTTCATTCAATCGAAGACATTGGAAATGAAAACTTTTTTTCGAAAATTTTTCAAAAATATACAGTTTGTAATTAAAATATTTAGATTATCACAGCCTTCGGAAATATACTTTTATTGTCATCTCAATAAAATAGCCACACTGTTTTTAGAATCGCTTTTATAGATCCAAGATGCGGATCAGTCGTATGCTCCATCGGCTCGGCCAGTACGGATCATGACACACAATGCCAACGCAAGAACGACGGCACCCAGCTAAATAAAATAACTTTAGCTAGTTTTCACAACAACTAAACCTTATCCACACTGAAGTTTAAATATATATGTTGGCTGATTCATTCGGTAGCTCCTAGCGAAACCAGTCTCACATATGTATCGCCATGGATCCTTTGTTATAAGGAAATAAATCTACCTCACTTTCAGCATTCGTATATGTTGGTGAAAATGCTCTTAACATATTTTTTCAGCATCCACATCATTTTACTGGAATTGAACTTGTTTAGATAGAAGGGCATACATCCAATGTTTTGTTAAGGTCTTGCAGCTATGACAGACACTGTTCATACGGAATAGCCTAGTACCCAAAAAATATTTTGCATTTTAAATAAAATGCTAGTTTTAAATAAAACTAGCAATTTCTTGGACAGCTCATTACTTTTATTCCACTCTGAGTGGAAATCTGATCCCTTTGAAGCTCCCCACCTCCCATCCACCACTCCCCCTTCCCGGCAGGGCGTGCGGAACATTTTGGCAAAATTGGGGAAATGGCAAAAATTGATAGGAAATTGGCAGAAAGCGGTTGAAACTTGGCAAAAATTGTCAAATATTTTTGAGCCTCGAAAAATTTCTAATATTTATCTCCACTCACGTCTTCTCCAACGACCGTTTGATCCCTCCATGGGGACGCCGAAGACCCTATTCCGGAGTAGCTGCTATCCCCCGTGGGACTTCGAAGTTTGAGTATGTATGTGTAGCTATTTGTGAACGTGGATTAACTCGAACGAAACATTTTAAATTATGAAAGAGGCCTTTACTGGATTCGCGTTATAATGTCCCCACCATATGGAACTTTTGGCACGCTGTATTTGTGATTGTGTATCGCAATGAAGGGGAGAGTCTCACCCAAGGCAAATAATAACACCTGAGAGTGTTAGATAGATCTCCTACTGTTAGATATTAGATAGATTTACTGCATTTTCGGAGCGAAAAATCACGACTACTCTATGGTTATAAACTGACGGTGTGGCGGACACCATGCCGAATAAATAAGGTGTATCCGATGCTGCAAATTTGCGTAATACATTTAATATATATTAATTATCATCAATTTTAGTTCATATTGAACTTTTAAGGCGATCGGTAAATTATAATAGTGATGATACAACGACAGAAGCAAGTATATACAATGAATTTGCAAATAGACGTTTTTAGACAATTTATTTCAAGTACTTACAATGAATTAAACAAGGATAAATTTTTATTCCATATCAACCCTCTGGACATTGGAGTCAACTGTGAATACATGAGCACACGAAGGTCATAAATGACCAAGTCCTAATAAAATTTACAACGATTTTAGAACAAATTTCGTACTTTGGACACTTTATTCCTAAAGGAATATCATTTATGAAAATTTTAACCAAATACGGCCAAACCTACAGGAGTTGAGGGGTGAGGTGTAACAGAAACAGCCACGATGGTTTGTTACCAATTTCTTTGATCGCTTATTATTTAGTGAACGAGGTCTATGATATTTAACTGTACGTGTCTTCGCACGATGTCCGGCACTGCGAAACTTTAGCCCAGCCTTTTTTGCTATATAATGTCATATAGACATTAACAGCAAAAATTTGTATTGATTGTGGCTTAAACAATTCGTATTATTGTAACGTAGCGAACGAATCGAGCGAATAATGCATTGATGTCGATAGGAGGAAAATTATGAATTTTTTTGTCAGTTAGATGGTCGATGTAACGCATAATTCAAGTTCGGGTCAAAGGATTGTAACAATTTTTTGTTCGAAATCAAATCCCTTCGGAGGTAGCAGGTACGTGGAAATTTTAGGCAACAAAAGACAAAAATGAGCAAAAATTGGTCGAATTTTGGATAAATTGAGGAAAATTGGCAGAAACAGAGGAATATAGTTAATATGAGTGCCAAAACATTTGAATTTTTAAGTTCCAAAATTTTTTAGAAATTTATCGCTTCCTGACGACCTCACCCCCCTTTCTGACGCACACGCTATCTCCCTGGGACTTCGGACCTCACCCATATATGTCTTTTATGGATTAAGACACAGTGGGATGAGATAAGTTTTAAGTGTCAGATGAACTACATTTGATGAAAACTTTTAAAGCACAGTATCGTGCGTTTCGCTTAACGTTGCGGAAACTCTTCGCACAACGCTAATGCGGCGTTCATGTTATAACGTCTTCACTGTTTGGAACTTATCTCCTTCTGTAGTCGCGACACACTTCGGTAATCCTTGATCGTCGAAGTTGATTTTGAAGCGATTGTGAAAGTCAGTGTTTGCACGCACACCTATGAGCTGTCAGTTCAGCTTCAGAACAACACTGGCGGCCGCAATTGTCACAACTGAATTCGGCCGTGTTTAAAGATGTATGACGCCTGTCATTATCAACCTACAATGCAGATTGTTTCCTTGCTTCAACAATCTTTTTAGCCTGATGTAGTGAGTTACGCTAACCTGCTCTGTTATACGCCTGCTGTTCTCGTGATTTTGGATTTATGTTCGCTCTGACCATGTTCCTCTTTTAATATGTGCTTGAACCTAAACCTCTGTCCACCATATTTTTGTTTTTCATATTAAAGCCCGCTGAACAATACTTTTTGGGAAGTCGATCTTCTGGCATTCAGGAAATGTGACAAGCACACCTCGTTGCGTTGTGGTTCAAAGCTTGCAACGCCTGCACGTTGAATGATAGCGACATCCGATATTTTGGCTTAACATGTGATGTTCATCATCTGGGTAAGACGGCGGAGCTGAATGCGTCCGACCTGTCCGAAATAATTGCGGTAAAGGACTTGTGTCTCTGTTGGGTGCAGAAAACATGGCACAACTGCAGCGTTGTGCACTTTGATTTTAGTGTGCAGTTTTATGTCATGTCTGGACTACAGACGATCTTTGGAAGTTCCGAACGCTTTACACGACGATTGAGTACTTCTGTTGATCTCTGCCTCTATTAAGTTGTCGCAAGAAGCAGAGCTATCCAGGTAGACGTAGGATTGACCGATTATCAGATTCAGGCTGCTTTTCCGGCATTTGCTGTGGAGGCCGCTGATATACCAGTTACGTTTTTTCATACGCTGCTGCATCACCCAATTCCTTCACTATCTTTTGTATGTCGAAAAGCTGGAAGCCTCGATCTCTGAGTCATCTGCATAAAACACCTCTTTCACACATATAGAGATGGTTTTCGTAGAAGCCTTCAGTATGGCAAAATTGAACAGGCCTCTATCCAGACGAGTGCTTAGATAGACACATTTGTTGGTCTTTTGGCTGATGGTTCGACCATCGCTGCCAGATAAAGAGCGACCGATGTTGGCGCCAATACACAGGCTTGGTTGACTCCGTGTTCAACTGTGAAAGGGTGCTTGTGTCAGACGCAATCGAGACTGTTGTGGACAGTTTGTGATAAAACCGACAAACAACCTGCGGGAATATGCTGGGACATCCATGTTGTGAGAACACTTTCCACCGAATGGTTCGGTTAACGGTGTCGAATGCCTTCGAAAAAACAACAAATATGATGTACAGCTGTCAGATCTTGTTATTTGACAGCTTTTTCCAGGAGCTGCCTAAAGATGAAAACTATGTCACTTGTGGATATGCGAGCTGTGAGAATGCACTGACTTATGGGTAGAACCTATTAAGAAAGCATTTTCAGCCGGTTGAGCGGCACCATGGCGAAGGCTTTGCAGCGATGGCAAGGAGCAAAATCCCGCGATTTTTTCTCCTTTTTTTCGTAAACTGTAACGACATGGGCATCTTTAAAGTCTTGGGGCAGCTGTTATCGGTCCAACAGAAGTTGAAAGCTCAAACATGCGGTGTATTAGCGAAGGTCCACCGGCCTTCAATAATTACGCAGCTATACTATCTGCCATTGCAACTTTGCGCATCAGATGTTATTCAGCGCTTGTTTCACTTCACGAAGGATGATCGGGCCGTGAAGCTTTATCAGTAACACCATACCTCTTCAATTCTTCCCATGTCAACAGTTAACGCGATTCAGGTTTTTATCATTGTCGAGCATTGTGCAAACGCTGTAGTGACCGACGTCTTAATTTTCGGATTCATACCACGATTTGCCCAACAGGAAGTTGTGAAATGACCTATATATATTTATGGCGTTATTTTGGGATGGGGAGTGCTTCCCCTGAAGAGTCCGTCATAGCTGTCCCAGTCGGTCGTAACTCCATCATTAAGTCTGTGACCATCTGATTCGAACCGCCTGCGTGTAGGATTCATGCTAACAACTCCCAGCTTTTCAAGCCAGCCAATATCGGACTTCACCCATCACAGCTGGGCTTTCATTTTTTCACTCACCTTGCACTGTAATTTAGGCCCCGCCATGCTCCTATCATCAGGTGTCTCTGGGTCATCATACTTTGACCAGCGATACACCAGAAATAATGTAACAGACCGGTAATCCGGATGACTGCCCCGCAGTAGATGCTACGGACCGTGTTTTACACTCGCTGACCTTGATGGGCTCTTCTGTGTGCCGCGATAAAGCGACCGGCATTAACTTATTAGCCAAGCGCTCCTGCCAGTATATGTCAGTCTACTGCCACTGACTTCGTTCCCATTTTACCCATAACGAGGACTATTTTCTCGTAATTTGTCGCCCACAGAGCCATTTAATCCATGACTGGAGACTACTTTCTTGTGATTTGTTGCCCTTAAAGTCCGTTCAGTAGGTTTTAAGGCACCCGCGAACGGCACTCGTTAACAGTTGTTACCGAGACATTTGACTAAGCCAGTTTCGCACAAATTAATGGTACATATCCGGGGCCTTTGTTAGCCTTATGAGTGGAGGGGCAACTGACCCCTACTCACTGGATTTGCTACCCGCTACACCAAAATTAACCCCAAGAATAGCGCACACATTAGTCTACACGGACACGATTTGCCGCGAAATTTCGACTCACAATTAGTCATTTAAAATAAATGTAATGTAAATCTCATTCCGAACAATGTTATATTGAATACAGATTAGTAGACATGTTCTTCACATGAAAATTGTCACCCCATACTCCAAATAGTTGTCACACCCCACACTTGATAGCCGTTATCAATATCTCGTAATTTTTCGTTCTTTTCATTCCAAGTCGTCATTGCCCGCCACACTACTAACAGACGTTGCTCGCCCCATTCAAAATTCCTTAACAGAGGCCTTGACGAACGTAGTTTGCAGGCAGCTAATGCATTATATTAGGCCCGTATTTTGCGATATGTTGTTCATTATTAACTGCATATGATTCAACATTGTCCAACAAGGGAATGCGGTTTATAATGTTTGAAGTAACGCCAAAACTTCGCTATTTTATAGCCTAAAATGAGTAAATTTTCCGGTCTATTGTTGATTATTCAATAGACTTAATTCTAATTTTCCAACAAGCGAACGGGTTTCATCGTGTTTAAGCAAAGGCAAGAAATCAACAATTTGAAAGCCTAAAATGAATGAATTTTGTGATTTGTTATTGATTATGCAATATATTCGGTTTAAAATTTTCAACAAGCGAATGCGTTTCATCTTGTTTGAGGTAAGGTTGAAAATCCATTATGTATTATGCCGTTTAGTTTTTTTAAACTCTTGATACCTGTACTAGAATTGCATATGCATGTTACCAAGATTATGCAGCACGCAGTCAATAAAACTACGAATAAGGCACGTTGTCTTTCACATAGTCGAAAAGTGGCAATATCCTTAGTGCACTTGATAAAAATTTATAAAAAAAACATGCGTATCCAAGTCACTCTGCAATATACACGTTTCTTTGTATTGAATTTGTGTTCACTATTCATCTTTTCAAACTTTCTTGACAGGGCTTCGGGCTGAGTTTTGGGCTTTTTAAAAATTGGCGACCCGACCCGGGCAGAAATTTTCACCTCAGGCTCCAAGCCCTACCGGGCACTGCACGAATTAAAATGAGACAGACCCGTTTGGCGTGGCTTCTAGGCTGGGCCGGGCACGTATTGGGCCTAGTTTCGGGCCAAACTTGTCACCTCTACTATCCAGCGATCTGTGCCCACGTATCATAGGCACCGTCAAAAAGCTCATAAACATAGACGATAGACGTGTCCTTGCTAAACGTCTCACAGTTGTAACAATACTAGCTGGATTACGATTTAGAAATGTTTTTCAACAACGTTGTGCGCAAGTGGCCCTGAATTGTTGTGCGTGTACACTTTATGCCACTGACTTATCAGATTCAGTTTTTTAACCTTTTTTCAAAACTAAGGTAAAGGAATTTAAATATATCAACATTTTGAAGAAATGAATTTCCATAGCAGTGTTTGGATTTATATTATAGTAAGGTAGTCAAAAATCGCATCGCCACTTGCATAATGTAGACACTTAAGCAAAAAATCCGCTTATAAATAAAAATAAAAAAATAAAAATTAAAAAATTAAGGACTGACGCAAAATTAGGCAAGACTAACGTACTACAGCGCAAATCGGGACAGCGATTTGTATCGATTTGCACACCTGCAACAGCCTTTATGCAGTGACAACTATATGACTGATCACAAGGTTCATAGGTTTAAAAAAAATTTATACTCAAAATAATATAATTTACCTCCAGAAGCATGAATACCAGAAACAAGGCCCAGGCTGATTTCGCCGAGGATTTCGCTTTGAAATACAACGCATCACTGCAACCCTGAAATATAGCAATGTATTCTTGCAGCTTAATACAAAAATATAAATTACGGGCTTGTCTTTAGTTCATTTCTCTTCATGTTACCTCATCTCATTCAATATAGCAATGCAGTCTTGATGAGTTTCATCTCATTCAATATAGCAATGCATTCTTGTAAATTATATGACAAATGTATATTTTTACCAGCTTGTCGTTAGGGAATTCCTCAACACCCTTCAATGCTAATTAAAACCATTACTTATATAAAATGTACGTCTAAATCTAAACAAATCAACATTCTCACGCTCAACTAAACTTAAAAGACCCCGCCTACCATCCTATTTTTAAAATAGCCATATTTTTGTAACAGAACGCTTCTTTGTGACTGCATAATGTAGTAAAAGCCACTTAAGAACAGCTGTGAGGTGGTATGAAATGGGTAATTTTTGATTCGCAAATTCTTTAATGAAATCCACAAATAGTTGAAAACATAATTTTGTGAGTTTTAAATTCGTGCGTTTTGTTCGTGAACATTGTTACGGCGAGGCATCGCTCGACAAATGGGGTGAAATAACTCAGAGATGGAAACTATTTTAAAGACGTTGTTCAACATTTGACATAAAGAATTTTTAAACTTGTTCGTGAATGCAAACGTATAAAAAAGTAGATTTGTTCGCGAAAACAAACTTATATTTTAAGCAAATGTTGTTCGCGAACACAAAAATAGTTCTTAAATAAATTTATTTTTAAATAAATTATTTTGTCATAGAGAAATACGCAAGCGACATCACTGTGACCATTATAATTAAAATCACCAAGGATCAAATGTTTGCGAACATTTGCTAAAATTAAAGTTGCGTTGGAGATAATTACGTATTAATCGCGCTCGCGTTGTGTTTGAATCTACAACTTACTAGTGAAGATTTTATGGGTGAAATTGTTCGCGAACAAGTTTTTTTACTATATCTTATTCCACTATGATTCCAGGTCAATAATTTAATGATTATACAAATTTGTTGAAAATTTAAAATATTAAAATTGTTTGCTCGCGAACACTTGAACATTTACAGAAAATTTAACTGTTTTGTGAATAAAAATTTGTTCAATTTCATTTGCGACGGCAATGTTCGCGTATGCTGAAAACTAAAAATTTTAACCACGTTCGTGTTGGCGAACAAAAGCGAATCCTGAATTAGCCGGTGTTCTAATTAGCAGTGAACCGTTTTCTATTAAAAAGAAATCGCCAAAATTGTGTTCCAAGATTGTTAGCAATTTCTGGCAGCTGGATTTCACTTTATCCAATTTTGGTTAACGAAAAACCGTGCCAAACTCCTTGTTTGTTCCGTAACAATGGTTTTCGATTCCACATCGGCTTTGACAAATAAGGACGGCCAACGGGGTCATTTTAGGTTTAGTCGCGCATAAAATTAATACGCATACTGTGTAATTTAGATTTTTTAAATTTCCAAATATTATCACAGCCGTAAATTTGTAACGTCATAATTGGTTATTGCTTACCTGTGCGCGGTGTCTATGAACCTTAAGCAGTCAGTGTTTATATAAACACATATAATCAAGGCGACAACGAGTTGACAAGTTTTTTGATTTCATTGCACACATAGACTGGGTCCAGTTTTTAATCTCGGACGTTGTAGCTGAACCGCTATCGCAAATGTGACTTTTCGGCAGCCAAATTTGTTTCCGTAAGTTAAAAATACAATTTTCCTATGAACTGGACGCATAGTAAGCCATCATATTCTGAACGTTGGCGGCGATTATAAAGACCAAGTAGTCAAGTTTAAAAATCTAAAGAATATGCAGATTGTGCGCTTCTCGACTAAATGCTAAGCGCAAGCCTATGTTAACGTAACAACAACGGGTCTTCATAGATGCCTCATGCAGAACCTAATTCGCATGATTGCGGTTCGCCAATGCCGCAGTCATACGTTATTGTTGCTCCAGGTGCTCCAAAGTTTGCCTTTAGGTAACTGAGTAGTACAAACCAAACACTTTTAAACACCAGTGGTGGCTTTCATTTTGACTTAGGTATATTTGAGGTTCTAACTGAAATACAGACTATGCCATTCTTGATATACTAACTGTATAGCTGACCGTTAGCCTTAGATTCGATTCTACTTTACGTTACACTGTATATTCATCCGAAATTCGGGCATGCTACACCCAAAAACTTTGCCCTATTGTTTTTTCAACGAAATAAACATAATACCCCCGGTGCCAATGACTAAAAATGGTACATATCAAAACAGTGCTTACCTGGAAATGACCTGGTGCGCAAGGTGATTTAAGGACACAATGTTGTGGAGGTGACCCAGTTGCTCCACAGCAGTCAAGCTGAAATATAAAAAAACCAGCAGAATTTTAGACTAAATGCAAAAATATTATCAATACTAGCGACCAGGGAGTCGGTTCCTAACTACTGTGAAATTTGAAGTTTAGTTTTTTTCAACTCTACGTTTTCTTTATTCAAATATCCACACAATATTATACTGCCGCTTTAATACTAGTTAAATAAATTATAAAAAACCTGCTACGCTCCCCTAGCAGCGAGATCACAACTACCGTCGAGCCTCCTTGAAAATATTAAAATTATTTTTTGCAATGTAAGTTGCCTAAAAGTGTAGTTCCTCGAAACGATGGGCATCAAGACGTGGACCAATAAATTTTTGTGCCTAAATAGAAAAAACATGTACTTGAAGAGATCCGCAGAGTTTGAAATTTAGGCCTGAAAATATAGGTTCTTCTGTCTCAACGGTGCCAACAAGGGATATAGAAGTAAACGCTTTTATACTATATGTAAAACAACACGTGAATCGGTACCGGAGTTGCAGTCATTAAAATTAGTTAGCAAATTTGCAAGTTTTATAACGTAAAGTCTTGAAAATACTATTTTTCAGTGACAATAGATCAAGACATTGAGCTAGGAATGTAAGACTCAAAACCGCAGAGAAAAGAGAAAAAAAATTTTAAGCCCTCACCGGCATCGATCCGACCAGCCGTTGCTGAGGTGTTTGTGTCAGGGAATTTAACACAATTAGATATTGTAAGGCTTAACTACCACTAGTAATGGGATCATTTTGAAATAACACAAGGTCAAACTACCGACGGTAGTTGTGAATAATCAGACTATTTTGTATTTTCCGACTCAGAAATCGATATTTTACAAGTCATTGTAAATAATAAATTATATTGTATTATACATACCGCGAAGTTTCTCGCTAGTTCAGGCAGCGCGAGGCTCTACCACTGCCCAATGCCGAGCTGTAGCCAAATTTATTTTGACAGCGATCCCCAGATGTCCGATAAAAACAAAATATAAGAAATTGTTGTTAATTTTTAAAAATTTTAATTTTAATGTAGTTGTTTTGTGTGTCTGTCGATTCCATGCGCTGAGACAAAGTGGAAAATGGTGTAAAAAGATCAAACGTAAATTATATTGTATTATACATACCGCGAAGTTTCTCGCTAGTTCAGGCAGCGCGAGGCTCTACCACTGCCCATGCCGAGCTGTAGCCAAATTTATTTTGACAGCGATCCCCAGATGTCCGATAAAAACAAAATATAAGAAATTGTTGTTAATTTTTAAAAATTTTAATTTTAATGTAGTTGTTTTGTGTGTCTGTCGATTCCATGCGCTGAGACAAAGTGGAAAATGGTGTAAAAAGATCAAACGTAAATTATATTGTATTATACATACCGCGAAGTTTCTCGCTAGTTCAGGCAGCGCGAGGCTCTACCACTGCCCATGCCGAGCTGTAGCCAAATTTATTTTGACAGCGATCCCCAGATGTCCGATAAAAACAAAATATAAGAAATTGTTGTTAATTTTTAAAAATTTTAATTTTAATGTAGTTGTTTTGTGTGTCTGTCGATTCCATGCGCTGAGACAAAGTGGAAAATGGTGTAAAAAGATCGAACGAGTGTTTCAAAAATTACAGGAGAAACAAGATTAAGCCACTATAGAAGCGCTCTAAATTTAGAACAAGCCAAAAAAACAAATATCAAAAGCTAAAGACCAAAAGATAATGCATGTAAAGTTTATACATGTAATTTTGTGACAGTGTAGCAACAACGGCAGGAACAGAGCATACAATTTCCTTAAGAAATAAAGACCTATTTAAACAATCAATTGTTACAAAGACATTTACAAAGACGTACTTTTGCCTGTAGCGTTTTCCAGAAATCACAGCTAACACTTGTGTCATTCGCCGCCTTGCTTAATCCTTTAGCAATGGAATCTCGGATCTATAAATCAACAGTTGTGAAGAAAGACTATAAAGTACAATAATACTGATACATTGTATTATTGTTACAGAACAGCCAGTTATTTTGCACATATACATAAATCGCAATAAGCAGGCGTTATGGATACTAGCACACTGGCCCTTAATGAGCTCGATATTTTGATGAAATATAAAACGGGGTTTTCTAGAAACGCACCCAGCTCGAAATTGGTCATTTTTGGAGATACAAAGAAAATTGTACGACCAGTCGAGTTAGGTCAACAAGGCGGTTCAGAAAATAACTATTTTGGAAATAATTATGGCAAATTCTTTTTTCAGCTTTTTGGTTCCTTTGGTACCCACAGTTTTCAAAATCATTTTCTCGATAAATATATAATTTGATGCACCGTTCGAACCGTATTGTAAGCAGAGTCAAAAGGTAGTAAAATCAACTCAATCAGCCCAAGGGATAAGGACTTATTGCCATTTATGTGAAATCCTAGGCCTAACGCTAAGCATAAGTCTTAGTTTAAGTTTAGGAATGGACATTATTTCATGCATCAACGGTTTAATTAGTTTTTATTAAACGACTAGATTAATGGCTGGAAAATAACTCGTTAAACAAAGCCAACCTGGAGGACGTAAACTTTACATGGACTGTGCCATTCATGATATATTAAGCCTGACCCTATCCTAACGTCCTAATATGAGTTATATTCGTAAGCCTAAATCGGGGACCTTCTTTCGTGAAAATCCATCACTCCTGTTCCTTCTTGAAGGACATAATGATCTCAAAGGGGAGAAGGGCGTACGGAAACCGCTGGGCTATTGGGGAGCTATTGCTCAGTTCCTTAAGGAACCTCTCAAAGCGAGCGAATAACAATGTGTGTGCAAACATACGCAACAAGACATACTTAGTTTGCACAACGCGTTACAATAAACGCTGACGCCAAATGGAGGTACTGAGCTCGAAAGGCTGAACATTAATTGTAGAAAATGGTTTGCGATATGCAAAAGAACGTTATGAAGTCTTCAAACATTTTCACTTCAAAACGCAAATATGAACTTAAACTGTTTAAGTTGAAACATTTTACATATCATATTTGCATTAAAATTGCAATTTTATTACATTTTATCTTAAACGACTTTATATAATTAATACATCATTGCTTCAAATATAACATTTCAGAGCGTTCTAATTGCTAATTTAAAATTATCTGGAAAAAAATTGACAGTTCGTTTATGTGTCAGCAGAAGCCAGTCTCTGCTGCTTGCTTCTCCTCCAAACATGGTTCAATTAAAAAATAAATCTGATAGACCGAATTTTAGCTTTTAACTGTACCTTTTTTTTGTCAACAACCAATAAAATGATCATAATGAATTGCATCAACACGACGAAGCTAACAACGCCAACAAACTGAAATAAACAATGATAAATTAACAAATAAACTTTCTATCTCTCTAACATTTTGTCTCTTTGAAGTGGTCACACCAGTCCAGTAAAGTAATCTGTTGAACCTTTCATGCCCGTATTAATTTGTGTATCGTGCAATGTTTGCCAAACTCACACCATCGCCAGGGATCGAATCCGGGACGTTCGGGTGAAAGTTACGTACGCAAGCCACTGAGGTATCCAGGAGCTGTTGGGCGGTCCCTTAAAGAACTTCACAACCCGGGCGAATAATAACGCACGCGCAAATGTAGTGCATGTGACAAATTTAGTAAACACAACGTCTCGCAATGTATGTTAAGTCCATTTGACCCTGCGGGCATGAAAGGATTAAACAGCAGCATTCGGTTATTGTAAAGTAATTCTGTTAAAGGTAATTTAGTGGTGTACAGTCTTCGAAAATACTGCATTGCTAAGTATGTTCTGTGTCATAGTTGAATATACATATTCCACAGAATTTGTAAAAATTGGAAATGTGAAAGAAATATTTTTCGCAGTTTTATGCAGTTTTATTCACTTTTCTAAAAATCCACAATTAATTTGTGTATCGAAAAACTCAAGCCGATGCCAATAATTGAACTAGGGTTCTTTGACTCCAAGTATCTTACGCAGCTTTTCCGGTAATTATTAGCAGTTGCTAAGTTTTTTTTTGAGGAATTTCTTAAAGCAAGCAAAAAATAACACACTTGCAACCATACGCCGCGCGAAAAACTCGGTTAAAACACATTGAGAAATAACTCTCAACATATGTTGTAGTCAATTGGCAGCACTGGACACGAAAAAAATTTTATAATCACAGAAAACATGACTAACTGGTAATAATAATTGCGATGAAAACGTATTGTCATGTTTGATAACCTTTAACTAAAAACCAAATACCTGTTCCTGTGAGACTAAAGTGTAATATTATCATGCAATAAGACTTTAAATTTCAGTATACAACCGAGATTATAATGATAACGGTTAAAGAATATATCTACAGCTACAAAGAATAAAAAATCGACATCTACAGCTACATCTATAAAGAACATAAAATAAAACCATAATGCTATTTCTAATGACCGTCGCTAAAATCAACATATATTTTCATGCTATTCTTACTATTCCAAGCATTATCTGGCTTTGAAGAACTGCTCCACAGCATCCCAAGAAGCCAACGATCAGCAGAATACCACCAAGAATCATGCAGAAGATCAGAACTCCATGAAATGCATTGACATCTCCTTCAACTGTCTCCTGAAGTAAATAGTAATGATAATAAAATTTCAAATTGACAATTATGTCGTATATCAGTAAGCACTAAAACTATCCATAAACACAATTTAGAAATTTTGAATTAAAATCGAGGAAAACTCAACAGTCAATATGCAGATATAAAACGAATTTACAGAATTTGGGGACATGGACATCGCAAGCATCTATAGTCCTGTTTTAAACAAAAAGTCAGAACTACTATGATCGAAAACCAGGCGAGTGAAGCAAGCTGACTAAAGAACTAAACGACAAAGTGTTCTAGGGTATCTGAAACTGCTGTTTGAAACGGGGACCGTACACCACATGACTGAAATGAGTTAAGAGTGTGGCAAATATATATAGTACTGACTGTTACAATTTGGTAATAGAAAATGGCTACCGATAAAAGAAAAGATTTGTAACAATTTGCACCAAAATAATATCATTTTGAAAGCGAAGACAAAACAACAGCAGTTGAAATGAATAAAACCGAAAGTAGTCTGATTCAACAAATAATGGTTAGTCATTTGAACACAGCTAACAAGCGAGTCAAGAATTTTAGCCACTGGAATCTCTGGCCCTCAGACACCCGGAAAACAGAAATCTTTGCGAACATAGTTATGGTAGGTATAAAAAAATCGTCGACGACTTAAGTGGAAATATAGCAATATTTGTAGTTCAGATCGACTTAAAACACAATGGAAATATATATGTATATATAGTCCCATTCTGCTTTAAGTGGACCTTGGTAAACAGTTGGTAAACCAATGTCAGCTTTTGAACATCGCGGTTCCTCGTTTCAAAAAAACCGTAAATTTATAGCTTCCTAATAAACAAACTAACTAACTCTAACTGAATAATTAACTTGAAACATGGCAAATTTTTGAATCATTCGCTGCTGCCGCAATCGAAGGCTTAAAACACTCAAAATTGGAATTTTGCTATTACTTTTTTCAAATGCAATAAACATAACACAGAAACGCATTGTCTAATTTTTGCAAATTTTTCTTTGTTAAATTGTCAGGAACATTGTAACAAGGTTCAAAATCTTGTACGGCGTTAGATCAACCAGCAGAAGGTTTGTGGCTAGTCTTGGGCTTCAGATGATGAACATGAACAGTCGATCAATAAATAAATAAATAATCGAATATATAAAAAGATTTTAAGCGTTTACAAAAGACAGCCGCCAAAATGTTACTGACTCAGAATTACTGTGAATGGCTTTCCCGAACACTCTCGTTACCCATCATGTATTCTTCCACCTGGTCGTACACAAGAGCAGTAATACTACTACCATATATTTTACAAAATACAGCCTCGAAACTGTTACTGAAGCAGAATTGCTGTGAACAGCTTACCCGAACTCTCTCGTTACCCATCATGTGTTGTTCCACCTGATCGTACACAAGAGCAGTAATACTACTACCATTTATTTTAGAAAATACAGCCTCGAAGCTGTTACTGAAGCAGAATTGCTGTGAATAGCTTAACCGAGCTCTCTCGTTACCCATCATGTGTTTTTCAACCGGGTCGTACAGAAGAGCAGTAATACTACCGCCATGTATTTCACAAAAGATAGCCTCCAAAATGTTACTGCCTCTACGGTGAATGGCTTACCCGAACTCTCTCGTTACCCATTATGTGTTCTTCCACCGGGTCGTACACAAGAGCAGTAATACTACCGCCATGTATTTTACAAAATACAGCCTCGAAACTGTTACTGAGGCAGAATTGCTGTGAATAGCTTACCCGAACCTTCTCGTTACCCATCATGTGTTCCTCCACCGGGTCGTACAGAAGAGCAGTAATACTACCGCCAAGTATTGCTAGACCAGATATCTAAAATACCTATTATATTTTATATACCTATTAGTAATATAGGTACCTATTATATATTGCCTGTTTCATCTAGATACTTTCTGTACATCTCTTTGGTGATAGTTTAGAATATTTCACATAACATTGAGCATGACATATTAAGCTTTAGGTATTCGCTGAACGGTCATGGATGTTAGAAAAGCTCTCAGCTCAACATAGTAAGCAAGGTGATATAATGTAATCCGATTGGTATGAAGATATTACATCGAAGCAGCAATTGGCAGTCTGTTCGTTCATCAACAAGTTATGCTCGAATTAACTTAAAAAAACTTTATGTATTTTGTTCAGTATGAAGCAGTAACAATACCATTTAAACGTAACGTAAATAAATATATAACGTTCAGCTGGTGTATTGTATGCTATTACACATTCTAAACTCAAATATCAGGGTTTAGATGTTCGGTTTGAGATTAGAAACAGCTAGCCAACTCAAACCATAACTAATATATTTTAGCTCAATAGTATCGAGCGATTAATACTCATTGAATACTTGTTAAACATTTTTGTTGAACATTTAACCGAAGAGGTTTATTTTATTGCTAAAATAGAGGTAACAAATGGAAAATTTTGTGTGATAATGGGAGGAAAATATTTTTGTCCCTTTGAATTGTCAATAATATAATTTCTGGACTATGATAAAGTCAACACAGTTTACGTACGCCAAATCTGAAATTATAAAAAAATTTACAACAATCTTATTCTAAAGTTAGTGTTTTGCGATTTTTATTTCCCAAATTGAACGCTGCTAATTAATATCACTACTATCGTACAGTCTAGATGTACATGCATGATGAAACATTTGAACTAATAGACAACAGTTGCAAGTTGAATGAGGAAACAGCAATATCTTCGACCTATTGCTGCCAAATTGTAGATTCTTGCCGACTCATCTAGTTAACAGGGCACTTCTCATGACATTATACCGGCGTGCTCTTTATAATATTCTGCACTGTGAAAATTTGACGAAATCGGCCTTCTTGTTATCATGTTATTAACAACGAGAACATCAAGATTCGCCCTAAATTTTAGCTTAAAATAGGCATTGTTTAATTCCTGAGCATGAAAAATGCGACAATAGAGACGCGTGAGACGAATATGGTTGTAATGCGGCGTTCACGTTGTAATGTTTCCGCCGTTTGGAACTTTTGTGCCCCCGCAGTGTATGAGACACTGTGAATGTTGCGGAAACTAAGTGTATTCACGATACCGTCGTTCAAATTCAATTCCTGCTCCTTGCTCCTGATGTTTGTATAGTACTATATATCATACGCTCCAAGGTCTCAGGACGGGTGTTGCCGGGGTCGGTGGGGAGGAGGTCGCCTTATGGAGAGGTGCTCCACGGGGTGCTGAGAAAAGGCGACGAAGACCCCCCCGCCCGAGGAGGTAAGGGGTAGTCGAGGGCCTGTGAGGGGTTGGGTCCGGCGCCTCATGAGGTAGCCCACTGAACCCCTGTTTCGGCATGCATGATATATATTGCGTAAATGACATATATTTTATAGATCATATATTATATACACTATGTATTTTATAGATAACATATATAACGAGATAAAGCTGGCTATATGTTTCAAAGGCGCAGGGCATATGCTGTCAACATTTAATAGACGCACATTGCCTAAGGTTTTTTCTCAGATAACCAAACATCTTTGAAGAAATGCCTTCAGTAAATTGTAATTCAATCTCCTGCAATAAGGATTGCGATGAATTACATTCGATAAATTGTTTACAATAAACAGGAGATGGGGTAAATACATTGAAAAACTTACAAATACTAAAAAATTGAACCCAAACACAATATATTTCAACACTTTGGCGCTGCATGGTAAGTCCCTCATTCTGTACGATTATTTGTACTATTCAATATATACTGAATATATTAATGCAAGATTTATTTTAAGCTGAAAATAACAATGATAAATATGTGTGAACATTACGGTAAGATGTGTGCAGCTATATGGTAAAAGCAAACCCGTAGTCCGTTTCATTCTTCGATTTTTAGAGGCAGTTTGGTTTGTGATTGACTCGATTTAATTTCAGTTTTGACGACAAATATATTTAGTAATAATTTTGCTGCAAAAAATTTTTTTTAAACCCAATTGTTTTAACTAAATTAAATACATACCTAGCTTTCGCTTGCATGTAAAAGAACGAGAACTTTATTTCAACAACTGTAATTCACAAATGGATACTCGGATTTGACGAAACTGAAAAGGATTTAATGATTAAGTATATAGCTAGCTTTCGCTTGCATGTAAAAGAACGACGCTTTATTTCAACAACCGTAATTCAGAAACGAATAATCGGATTTGATAAAATATTTTTCTATTTGATGTATTTAGGCGTTAGCCTGCAATTCTATTTAGTGTTGTTTAACTATCTTCTTCATGTCAAAAATGATCGAAAATTTTGCTGTCGTCATTTGTAACTTGATATGTGAATCGATTTAACTGGAATTTTCACATAGAATATGACGCCATGTGGTATAAATATATGGCAAATATAGCTTCGACATTGTTTGCTGCGAGGGGGTAACAGACCCAGGGCTGATATTTTGAAGCAAAAGGAGCACAATCTTTGGTTTTTATTTATTTGTAACACGGTAAAATGCGGACCCATTTGGCTCAAATTTAGGTATTGCCTAAATTTTTATATGGAACTCATCTATTGCTAACAACAACTCCATATTACTTACTGCATAGGTTTTACATGTTAAAAGTCAAACTTTTGAAAAAAGTTCTCTAAAGCTTTCGCTCTTGTGATATGTAGCTACGTACTCGATGAACCGAACTGACCACTATTTTCACCGCGCGTTTACAGTTACTGGTTATACATAGCTTTAGGGCTATTCCTGTATCACGATCTACAGATCTATATTGGTTCAAACTTTAAACCTGATCAATCAATATACTTAGAGCAAAAACTGCATTTACCATCCATAACTGCGTAGTGCATATTCCAATTTGACTGATTCCGTAGTCTTTGTCCAGTTCAGCACGCTAACAATGACATGCATGTTCTATGTATCCATTCAGCAAAAGGGAACAAAAGGGAAGACTTCTTATTTATATTCAAAGTTCTATTATCAACTGTCAATGTAGGTGGATTGGTTGCTTCGATTCTACCATAATTCTATAGTGCTTTCTTGTGAGAATGTCTGTGGTACGGAAAACTTCTGCGGATTGCAATGTTTTCTGACTTGTTATGTAAAGTAGAAGAGAAGTTAAGTTGTATACCCAGCGTTCCTAGCGAAGCATCTGGTTTTATATTTACGAAACTCAATCTGTTTTCACTCAATTTCAGTTTTGACAGATGAATTTTGAACCGACTGTAATGACATATATTGTCGCGCACTCAAAAACAGATTTAGAGCCAAAAATCAAATCAAATCAGTTCACTCAAAAACTAAACTCGTTTAATACATCTAGAAATAAAACGGAATTTTGTTTTATATTTGAAATAACACATATGATCGTAGTTCCCACAACAAAGTCTTCACACTAAGATTCCGACATAGTAAAATGTGCAATAAAAGTTTGTTGACTTTTCGGCCAAAGTAACCCTGAGAGGCGTAAATAAAATGCATGCCATGCAGTTCTCGATATACTAAGCCTAAGCCTTAGTCTTAGCCTAAGCTAACGTGCTTATATGACACATACACTAAGCCTATGTCTAAGTCGGGGGGCTGCCGCCCCCCGAACCCCCCGCTCTAAGCTGTTCTTTTTTTCTAACGTTATAACGTAACGCCCTCAGGGTTACTTGGGGGGACTTTTCAATCATTTTGTTGAGGTGAAATTTGAGTGGATATTTAAAACATTTTCACGGAAGGACAGCGAAATATAAGCTTTCATTGCTGCCAAAATATTAAAAATATCGACGACCGTAATTATTTTAGTAAAGTTTATGAAAATCAGATCAATGTTTTAGATCAGTTCAAGATATGTGCATATAAGCGGTTAGAATTTTGGCTCACGGCGCCGTCTTGTCTAGTGTAAGATTTTAATTAGTCAAAGTACCCAATGCTTGTGTGCATGTTATGTATGAGTTGTGTTACTATAACACTATGCACTGATCAACGTATTGAATCGGTCGATTGTTCCACTGGCTTAGGAAACACGACTTATGAAGAGAATTTCAGAAGTGACAATTTGGGCCTAGCCCACCCTGGCACGTGGGCTACGCCGGGCGGGCTGACACTTGATTACCAGCGAGCCGAGCCGCGCCGAACGGCGGACCAATCGTGATTGCGAAATAGTCGGGACGGACCGAAATGTTTCAATCTGTTTTAACTTCTAATGCATATCAAAAGACAAACATAATTTAGCTTCACTCTGTAATAATACGACGTGCCGTAGTTTTTACAGCAGATTTACGATCCAAGTAATACGATTGGCAACACGTAGCAATTAAAACGTTTTGCTATTGCAAATTAAACTTGCATTAACAATGCTCGTATTAGAGTTTATGTTGTAAAGGATGTTTATTAAACTTCATATAGCAAAAGTCTAATATTATACTAATATTTCTTGTTGCCTAAAAGTTTTAGGTACAACTGATGCGTTGAGTATGTTCGTATAATTTTGATTTCGTATTAATATAATCAAAATTTGGAGAAGAATTTTCCAATAAGCACATATTCCAGAGAGGGAAATGACAGATAATTAGGATCAAAAACACTTGAAGGGTGAGAAAAAATATAAAAAAATTTGTAAAACCTATGGTTCTTATAGTGATACTCTTGTCACGCGTGTATTGAGACGTGATGCGCCAACCGAGTTTACACGTGTGTCGTTAATAATACTTTGCGAGTTCTTAGCGAACCGATCAACAGCACCTAATTAGCGCAATGGCCGATGTACGAGTTCGGAGCCAAACCATACGTCGTACTTCAGTACGACGTCTGCGGTAAAATTTCGTTCAAAATTGTGCGAAATACACTTTAATTTATAAGTATTTAATGCATCGTTTACCTTGTGTGCGATAGGGCCGGATTTTGCCACAGTTTACCGCGGCTCTAAAGCCATGCTTGGCTAGCCGCGATAAGCCAGTGTAACATTTTTTGGGCCGAGCCAGATCCTACAAATATATTAGCTAATAGTAAAGCAAGGCTGATAAGTTGTCACACGGGCAGGAATCGGCTCTAAAAGGCAGAAATATATGACTACAATGGAAAATCGAGAAATAATGGAAATTGCTGATATATATAGTCATATATTCGTAAAACATCCTTCCAATTACAATACCATAATTTTCATGCACGAAAGAATGTGTTTTACATAGCTAATAGGTTGGCTTGTAAAAGGCGCTTAAACAAAAGTTTAAAAATAGTGATATTTATGTATTTATTTTACCTGCATTTATGCGTGTTGCCTTCTTTGGACCTAGAGCTAAATATTTTTCCTGTAACACAATCTGCTAAAACGATTGTAATAAATATTTATTCTGTACTCCGTATCAAACCCTAAGACATGGCCACTCCCGGCTCGTACAAACATACTAGCAGAAATTAGCTATTTATTTTATTCATGAAGGGACGGCTGTGGCTGTGTCTTTTTGTCACGAGCCGGAATTGGCTGTGTGACAGAATCCGGCCCTAGGAGCACACATCTTAAGGTAAATGATGCATTATGGTTACTATTCATAGAAAGACCAAAAGAGCCATGTAAGTTTTTCGTGACATGAATGCTAAATAAAAACCTTTCTCTACGTGCACATCTTGCTTTTAAAATCTGGTTTATAAAACCATAACGGCGGTTATCGAGAAAATAACACCTATAGGGAATCAAGGTCTTTAGACAAACTTTCACAAAAGGTTTGGTAAATTGTATAGCCGATATCGATTAAAATCGATTCGAATAAAGGGATTACTTTTTTAAACTCGATCATACGAAAACCTAACGACTCAACACATTGAAAAATTTGGTTAAATATTAAACATATTTAGAAACAAGAAAGGAAAATTATTCAACAACAGATGTAGGACCAGCGCAGCATAGTATAGTATAGGGTTAGCCAACCGATATCGATTAAAATCGATTCGAATAAAGGGATTACTTTTTTAAACTCGATCATACGAAAACCTAACGACTCAACACATTGAAAAATTTGGTTAAATATTAAACATATTTAGAAACAAGAAAGGAAAATTATTCAACAACAGATGTAGGACCAGCGCAGCATAGTATAGTATAGGGTTAGCCAACCGATATCGATTAAAATCGATTCGAATAAAGGGATTACTTTTTTAAACTCGATCATACGAAAACCTAACGACTCAACACATTGAAAAATTTGGTTAAATATTAAACATATTTAGAAACAAGAAAGGAAAATTATTCAACAACAGATGTAGGACCAGCCAGCGCAGCATAGTATAGTGTATAGGGTTAGCCAAAATTTATGCCTGCTGACTTGGAACAGAAATACTAGAAGATGTTATGTATAGACACGGAGTCAATAATATTTTTATGGTCCAGGAAAGGTCTGTCTTATTGAGTCAAGTACTTGGACAGATTACGTACAGTAACATTAACATCAATATTGGGTTCGACAGACAAACCCGCGATATTTAATGTTAACGCAATTATTAGCCGGTGTCTCTTGGGCGGCTTGTATTTTGTGCTACCTCGGACTGAAACAGGTAGATGTGTACCCATGGGTTTGCCGTCCGCGATATACTAAACATAAGCCTGAGCCTTACTTTAAGCAAGGCGCTTATATGAAGTATGTACTAAGAAGTCTAAGACTAAGTTCGCACCCCCGCTCTAATTTTTTTCGGATATAACGGTATACCTCTCAGCTTCACTCGGCTCTATTTTTGTGGAATCAACTTTAAGCGTGCATGGAATTCGGCATGAAAACCAATGATGTTAATGGTTCGGCATTGCAGTGGCTCCGCCACAGGTGGCGACGGGAGAAATATGCCCCTCCTGAAATTCCGCTGGGGGACAGTCCCCTCCAGCATTCACCGTGTAAAGAAAAGCAGCGAATTTGACTATCCACGAACAACTGTTGCACTTATTTCGGTTTTTCTTTCCCAGCTTAATACGCGATATTTTCAGCATCCACGAGTAATATGGTGTATTGCTGCGCAAATGTGCAGGTATAGTTGCTACCTACACGTTATTTTTGACGGTTGTGTTTTTTGTATTTTTGTTTAGCTTAAATTTTTTGTGGTGCATTCATGCAATTAAATATAACGTTAACACTTTCACAAACAATGTCATTAAGGACTACAAATATTTTTTCGCAAGCGAGGTCATTCCACTCGCGGGCGAAGCGAGCGAGTGGAACGAGAATTTTCAAATTTGGCTTTGGAGGGGGGTTGAGGAGGTCCTGTCTGTATGCGTGTCTGTGTGTGTTTGTCGCACCTGGATCTCAATAACGGTTGAGCGGATTTTGATGCAAGATAGCTCATTCGAACCGCAATGGTTGATTTAGGTGTAGTGACGGAGCCCGATTTTTGAATTTTTTGCTGTGGGTAAAGTTATGGGGCAAAATGACGTCATTTTGGCCCATTTTTCGGGCACCCCTCCAGTTTTTGCAACTTTTCTGAATAAGTAAACGAGGTATCCACAAACGAATAGGCCTATTCCATGTAGCTTTACCAGGGCTTTCCAATGATATGTAACACGTTTTTCAACTAATTCCCAATCTGGAGTCTATGAGCTTATAGTTGGCGCCAAATTTCATATTTGATGAAAAGTCGTGGGAAATGCACCTAAATGTGTGTTTTTTGTTGCTTTTAGTGTCTTATATGGTGTTTTCTGGGCCAACAAGCTCATTGCGAGTGTGAAAAATATTGTGTGGCGAATATTTTTCACACTTCTGCTTCATACTTGGTATTAAGAATGAGATTTTTCTCAAGTGTCGGTTTGAATTCTTTAACGTTCTTTTCATGGTCAATTTAGGGTTTTATTTAACTATTAAATTGTTAGTTCATTGTTTTTGTACTCGTTGTATGATGTTTTGTCTACTGCATACGTTGGCTATCAAAATAGGCGGGCGTAACTATGACTCATCACTCACGGTTTATATAATGCTGCACCTGCGTACTATGTGTAGGCTTTGCTTGTGTGTGCTTTCTACAACAGACTTCGGGGGATTGTTCTCACCACTCAAATTCAGGCTCGCAAGCGAGCTTCACTAGTATTAATTGCTGCAGGGTACAATTGCAACACGATACGCATGTATTTGTGCGACTGCTTCCCGCTTGCTCACGTAGTACTGAACCAGGCGAGATTCTCAGGTCCTGCCGGTCATCATTCCGACGGGTCCGTCAAAACACGGCACTCAGTAAACGATCCTTTATTAAATTTCAAGCTGCGGTTTGAAAATGCTGGCAGAACTGTGACCGAACGATATATACGACGATATATATACGATATATACCAAAAGTTATCGTAACGTCGTTATCGAACCGTCAGAAACGGTGAACAAACTGGGTGTCAGTCTCGACTGTCGGTTGAGCCTCGGAGAACGCATCACTGCTCTGTCAGGTTCCTGTGTAATAACGGGACGCAGCTGCATGGCGCAACTTCCTAACACCATTCCATACGAACCTGGCTATCATAACCTCAAGGGCGGACCTAAAGTCTCGCTATTTTGATAATTTTGCGAGTTACCATGGCAGACCCAACAAAATCTGGAGCTTAGCAGGCTACAGGTGCGCTTCACGAGGTGTGTTCGGACCCCGCCCGATTGGTTGCGCACGTGTCTCGTATGTGGTATAATTGCTGAGGTCCCCCAGGGAGGCTTACACTGACACCTGCTCACAGGTCATAGTGACATGCCGATATTCCCTATCTCAATGTCACTCGGAAGTTGATTAAATCTTTAGGACGAAGTGGGAAGAGCATGCGTGAATGAGGCGTGTGGAGCGATGGCATAGTAACTTATTAGAAATTTTCTCAACGCTAGCCTCTGAGAGAATGAGTTCTCTCAGCGGTGGTGTTGACCAATGTGGCTACCACAGGGTTCCGACAATCCCCTGGAAGTTTAAAGTAGGATTCGCTATCCTACGTGGTAGATTTATCATTAACTTGTGGTAACATGATTTGGTCAAGTAAATTTGATTACGGTTGGCATTGTGTATTCTTTACGAGTTTATTAAATTCTTGGTATTTTGTTGGACCTTTCTTCTCGCATTCCTTGCTCTTTTCATTCAATTAGGGCCACAAACAAACGGCACACGACATAGCCTGTTATATCCTCAGGCCCTGGCGTGGGGTACTGGTTGTTTGTCCGGACAAACATAGAGAACATATAACCGTTGCCAGGAAACGAACACTAGACGACAATGAGTAATTTTCTTTTAAGTTTATTACAAATTCTTGACAACTCTACCTGCTACGACATGTACGCCTGAAAAATCATTTAGTGCGCTCTGGCGGCTGAAAACGTGGTTCTAGCAACAATGACTCAGGAAAGACTGAAAAGCCTTGCTGTGCTGATGGTTCACAAGGAAAACATTTTGATTTTACTAGACTTTCACAATTCGTAACATTTTAAGTGAAAGGTAAATTTAGATACACAGTTGAAAAATTTTGGATTACAAATGTTTTCTTATTGATTGAGTTGCGGAGGTTCCAAGCATAGCATACTGAACTAAGGCAGTAAGCAGCAGATAGCCGTCGCAGTGCAGGTCTATCGGTCCGCAGTAGTGAATGCTTCAGTTTAGATCTTACAAGAGGCACACGAATAATGAAAACATTTTTAATGTTGTATGAAGCTTAATTTGGGAAGGTAAAATTTTTGAAAATTTCGCCCCCCCATACCGCAGAACCGTGGCGGAGCGTCTGCGGCATTGCGATGTGACCTAGCTCGCTATATGGCAAGAGAATAATAATGTAAAATAAAATCCCTCCAACTACTCCGCGCAAAATATTCAAGCGCTAACTCGCCGAGATCTACCATAGCCTTCAAAATTGCTCCGAGATTGGTTTTGACAATTGCAGTTCGAGTTTCCACAAAACACTATCGTTCAAGAAACTGAAGCCAGTAAAATAATTTCTGACATACATACCGGACAGGTTACATTGTTTGCGTCAATAATAGTTTCTATCAACCATGAGACAACACTTGAACAAGAATAATATATGCTCATGCTCAAGCCGAGGTCCCGAGGAGGGAGGGGGTTCAACATGTCGGCGCGGTTGGAGAGATGGGAGTCGGACGCCCTGTCAGGGGACCCTCAGCGTCTAAGCGCTTCGTACCAAAGCGGTCCAAAGCCCCAAGGGATAATAGTATCAACATAATAATAGCAATCATGTAATTGTAAAAATCATCTTAGCATACAAACACGTAAATAGGTGCTTAACGCTGGTCTGGTAATTGGACTTGGGCTTTGTTTGTCATAATCACAGCCTTGAATGACCTTGTGAACTATTGCGCTCAAGAGTTGATACAATGTCTACAAGTACTCCTCCGTGCGACTATGTTAAAACAAGACATTTTTAACTAAATCTGAGAAAATGTGTTAACAATGTCAGAGCGTGTCAGAAGTGACAAAAAATTGAAAGAACCACTCTTGGATTCAGCAAGTCATGGTCGGTTTAAATCAGTGGTATTTCAAACTTGTCACTGAGCACACACATCGTAAAAGCAGAAATGATATCACCAACTAAACACACCAAGTGTTATTTTGAAGCATTTGGATGTAATCTACTTTTTACCATAGTGTTGGAATTGGTTGAGAGCAGTGTAAGGATGGTAAGCATTATACCGAAATCATTTTTTAGTATATTAACACTGCAAACTAGGGGAATTAATTATTAATAGCTGTACAGTTAATAGAACAATACGCTCTGATTTTCGTATATAAGCTATATTTATAACTCTTATATCCTATCCTAATGAAGCATTAGATAGCTATAAAATATCAATTATCCGTGATAATTGATTTCATTGCACTGTGTAAGAGAAATATTATGACCATAATATCGCAGGCACCCACAGGGTCAAAGGGTTCAACCAATTCCTGTGTTTGTAACGTTGGTTGGCTTCTTGTGACCAGTTTGGTAAATCAACTGTGGCGCTTGATTGCTAGCAATCGTTTGGTTT
>JASANE010029209.1:0-14345 GCA_030248225.1 Trileptium ribeirensis | reverse complement strand
TCGTATTTCTTCGTTCAGTTACATATACTTGTACGGAGCGCACTTCGATTCAAATGAGTTCAAATTTTCTCCGGTCAAAGTACCCGTACGCTTGCTTAGAATTTACTGGTAAGCGCAGGCCACGCCATTGATTATCCGACATTAAACACTCATGGCTCGTCGGAACCCTGTGGGGGCCACATAGGTCAATGCTCTAGCACGGAGCATACCGCGATTTCAACCAAGCAAATTGAGTTGAGCTGTAAATTTCTAGGGACTTTTCCTATTTTATTTCAACACTTAACACACAAAAAAATTCGAATTAAACAACTTCCGATGAGTCTAGGATAGGGAATAGCGGCTAGGCTCCATGACCTGCGAGCAGGTGTCGGTGCTAGCCTCCCTGGGGGACCTCAGAAATCATACCCGATACTAGACACGTGCGCACCCTGTCGGGCGGGGTCCGAACACACCCCGTGAAGCGCGCCTGCGGCCTCCTAAGCTGCGTAGCTTCTTGGGTCTGACCAAGAATAGGATAAAAATTTATAACCACGGTCCACCCTTGAGGTTACGATAGCCGGGGTCGTATGGGCATGGTGTTAGGAAGTTGCGCCATGCAGCTGCGTCACCGGTTATTACACTAATAGTAATAACAAAACATCGATTATGCACGGAGCCGGTCAGTAGAGTCGACCGAAATCCGTGCTGCCTAAGTCAAAATGATTCGTATTCGGAGGGCGGTAGCTCCAACCTCGAATTTTCTTTCCTATATTTTACTTGCAGTTTTCATTCTCCTCCAATTGGAATCAACCACGAGTCTGACTCAAAATTTTCGACTCCAAACCTCCGATCCAATCAGTAACTTTGCTTGTTTACTACTTTCTCCGCCCTACCGTAAACCGGTGGCGGCTAGAGCCAAAGAAATCTGCACCTGCAGATGCGGATCGAAGTTTAAGTTTCACTTTGATTTAAACCGTTGTTTTATCACTGAATTTTTGTCTACGTCGAAGGTGAATCAGAGATGACAAAATAATGAGTGAACTCAATTGGGAGTGCACTTATTAACCAAATCAGCTTAAAATCATAATACAATTATTCACTCCCAAACTGTCTGGAAAGTTAGAACCTGTCTATACCAAGACGACCATTTGCCTATTTGTTCGCGCGACGCGCTGTTATTTAAGCCAGACGTTGTACCGTAAATCAAATCCGAAAGCAGATGGTTCCCACGAGAACATTGAAATATTTATAAATTATTAATTCGTCATCAAAGAGCTTTTGTACGACTTGAACCCCGACCTAAATATTTCATACAATTGTTATAATATTTCTACAGGTAAACGCACAAACATTGCTCGTTTACCTATCTGTCTGGCTCTACGAATCTATTATCGCGTCGGCTGATCTTGTGTAATTAAATTCGGACGTTCCCCGATTAGGACGAAGTTAACAGCTATTACAATAATATCGATGGTTTAGAATTTGTATTTCCTATAATCGATAATTATTAAAACACACTCCACGTAGTCGAAAACTGGTTTATCTAATCGCGTTGATCTCCCATTGAAAATGTGCCGTTGCCTGCGAATATTACACTTTTACATGTATGTCTACGAAATTGTGTTTATCTTGGCTGACCATTTCATGGAATGTCTGTCACTTCCAAACTCCTCCAGAGGGAACAGAGGTCGAGACTGGACCCGTACCGGGGTCGAGGACGGGACACCTCTTAAGAAACTTCCACCAAGAGGACGGACCTAGCCGGGGCTCTCTGGGACTGCGGCCAGGCCCCAAACCTGCCCCTTCAAGCTAATGTCTACCTGCATTACATACGTTGGCTCATGATCTGTAAAAAACTTATAAAATTTAACGAGTATATATGTATTCTCGTGTGTATATATGTATTATTGTGTTAAACATATATGTATTCTCGTCTGGTCGTCGCTATATATCTTCATAGTTATATATATATCTTAACTAATAGTAGCAATACTAATTAGAGTTGCAATTGAAAGTGGCAGGCCGTAAGAAGAGACATGAGAGAGACAAAGGCAAAGGAAGGAGGCATCAAACAAAAGAGAGACAGCAAAGACACAACAGAACAACCAAGCGAGCTGCCAAAAGGTCGTGAAGAAAGTGCGACCAGAAACAAAAGAAGTCGACAGACAACAAGCAAGAACGGCCAAAAAGGTCGATTAGAGAGAGAGAAGCGAGAAAAGAAAACGAAGGGGCACAGTAAAGTGGTGGTGGCGCAAGGTTCCCGAATTTGGGAATTTCGGTGGGCCGTGTTAAAGACGTTCCCAGAACGTAGAGCGTGTTCAAACGACACCAAACACAAGGGGGTACCCGTATACCCGTAATATAGGGGCCTGACCCGATCATATGTGTTTACATGTATTAGTGTGGCGGACTTTGGCGGGCTCTCCCGTACTAAGGATTGGTCAGAACGAAACCCGCTCGGCACCATCGAACTGCCGAAAAGCGCTTCGAAAAAAGGGCGATACCTTGGCCCCATGGGCAAAATTCGGGGAAAGTACTAAAATGACGAGTACAGTTAGAGTGTCGACGACGGTTGGGGGCGCTTTAATCGGCTATTCCGGGTCAATGGGTGACAGGATGGAGATCCGCCTGGTATATTTAGAGATGTTTTGACTAGGTAAATATATTTAAGGCCGATTTGCCCACTTTTGAGTTAAGAATAGGATTTCGATGATTTCATGCGCAGTATCGGTCATAACTTATAGCGAGGGCACTTTGCCTGGTTATAGCGGGCTAGTAGGAAGTTCGGCAAAGCCTGTGGTGTATCATTATGTTCGCCAAGTATAGGCGAGTAAAATAAGGGATCGCATGTGCACATTTATAACTAGAGTCGGGCGCAGACATGGTACAAAACAGATATGCCAATTTCTGTAACATGTATTACAAGATAGCCACGAAGCGGAGAGGCAACGGACGTATCGGCGTATTGGTTAAGCGGACCGAGACGCTTTTGGGCTCGTTGGATTCCTCTATGGGTAGGCTACCTAATTGTGTATAAGACTCCGGTCAGTGGCTCAATAGCAAGAAGGGGGAATAATTGCAATGGCGATTATCAAGCGATTTTAGGTGCAGATGACGTGAAAACAAAGGTTTAAGCGGTCACACTCTTGCGTACCAAAAGGGCACAATTAAACCCGATGGCGTTCTTTGGTTATCCAGTGGTATAGCCTGTTTGGCAAGATGGTCAGTTCCATCGAGGGCAGCCTTGTTCGAATGATCAGAAAAGTGATTATTTAACAAAGGAGGCTGAAACTACTAACCAGACATGGGGTGTCGGGCATTGTAAGTTGACACTGGAGGTATGAAAAGGACGGGCTCGTTCGCGAGGGCAAGAAAAGACACAGGAGGGGAGTTGAAGCAAGATATACATATATACATATAAAATATACCTACCTCGGGCTACTATCAACAGCCAAACTTAGCGTAAGTAACAGTTGTTTGTTCAATTTTAACGTGTTTGTTCCTTAAGTTTAAGGTTAAGCCTTCGTGCGATTCGAGGCATTTTGGCCTTGTTTTGAAGTCCATGCAATTTCCAATCGAAGAGTACTCGGGTCACCTTCCCGAAATCTAAACCGTTGGACGGCTACGGGCCGACAAACGAGCCCGGTGGCTGTCATTTCCGAATGATCGGAGCTACCGTACCCTTAAATTTCAATTGATTGAGACGTGTAGCTTTTCGTTGTTTTCGTGACCATGGCTATATATTATTCGCGACCATGGGTAAGTGTATTATTTAACTAAGGTATATTTGACACTTTCAGTCGCAATTATGATTAAACTAATGGTCCAGCTTGAGCAATCGATGGCCTCCTATTCCCGGACGGCCGTGATTTTGAACTTTCGATGAGATGGAGCAGCTGGTTGAGTTCCGACGAGTTTCCAAGAGATTCATTGAAAGCTTTCAATGGCGAGTGCACAACTCCGACAGGTCCCGCTAATATCCCCTACATTTTAACGAAATACCCACAAGGCACATGAGACAATATAAAACGGAACATGCAATGGCAAAGCGTAACAAATACATATGCGATGAAAGGTAATAAACAAAATAAGCATCAAGTATTAGTTAACAAAACATTGATAAGCGAATTAGCAAAAAGGGTAAATAAGCGACACAATGGTAACAATATGACAGTGGCACCGTGCGACACATCACCCCGTAGTGAACTGAATTTCGGCATCCCACATTTAGATGCTATGATCCTGCTACAATATTTCCTTAGCGATGTCCTAGCTTAGTTTTGCTATCATATCGGGCGTCCTTAGGCAGATTTCTGACCAGATTCCTGCTGAAACACACGTAATGGGGCCGGAACGGTCCTGTTACATATATAACCGCAACCGTTGCCATATGTATATATAAACACAATTTGCAGTGAAACTGAAGACAGCAACTGCCTGAAGCAAACCTAAGTTTGCAACTTAAAGTGCACTATTTTTAATCCTCCGAAAATTGGACCTTACCCATAACGCTAGTTCAGGGATGTTCCTCTTCTACAATGATTAGTGCAAAAAACGTCGTACAAAGGTCAGTTATTTATTTGGCAATGTTTCTCTAATCCAGTCACGTGTTAATAAACTTTATTTTCTTATTATTATATATAGTTTATCTTTGGCAGGTTCTGCTTGAAAGTTTTATAGATTATTAAGCAGAGACCAGATTATAATGCTGTCGCCGCATTTATTATATCACATTTTATTTACTGTTTTTACTGTATAATCAAAACATACGTTGACCTTAGCGGGTGAAAATTTTTAAGTATTTGCGTTATCGCATTATACGATGGTTCTATTCAAAAACTATTTTATACCACATCTTCCCCGCACCACAAAAGACCGAAATTATCCTGTTATAATAAGTAATACTGTATATTCCGATGCCTTCAGCTACTACCGTAAGCATAATGTAGATAGGTGATAAAAGTGTTACTTTCCTAAGCGTCGGAGGCCCAGTAAGTTATATTTGATCGCCCCAGCATTTTAAAATTTTTAGGAAAAGTTTAACTGTATCCCTACCCTGCCGCGTATCCCCTTTAAGCATAGGAATCATCGACCCCCACTAAGCCGACTGACCATGGATAACTATTCCGTCGTCTTTGTAAACAAACGTTGTTTCAATGATTGGGACTATTCAGAAGATGGTAAACAAAGCCCACATGACAATTACAAATATATAGCATTACAATTTGACAATAAACAGATTAAAAAAATTTAAAAATGATACCTTAGTGGGAGCAATCTTAAAATATGCATGACATATCAACCAAAACTATACGTCATTGTTGCATTTTTGCGGTAGTTGGAAATTCGCCAGTCGACGTACTTTCAGTATCATTGTATTCCCAAATACCGTTGGTCTTTAGTGCACTAAAATCGCAAAAATACAATACTTTCTTATTAAATTATGAACTTTGAAGAAAAGAAGGATAACTTAAAGTAGTACTTTGTAGTTGACGCATAGGCCCCTAGTTAGGCATTTTAGTACTTTTTTTTACGTCCGCGCTTAAGACGGTCTATACGGATATTTATTCGTTTCTGTCTCGTGTCTTGTTTGGTTTAGATTTTTTGGTATTTGGTTAATTTTTTACTATTTGGTTTAGATTTTTTGCCTAGTTTTTTAAAAAAAATTAATTAATGTTCAATTTTCAATGTTTGAGAAATAGCGGATTGAGGTGCCTCTTTGTATCACTATTAAATTATGGCGAAGTGATTGTTGCGTCTTTAACTTACGCTCATATTACTTTCCATGAAACTTAAGATGAGTTTGTAAGATTTTTGAACCACCAGATATTATCTTAAAATTGATAGAACTATTCCTTGAAAGTATACTGACGTTTAAATAATTCTTATATTTTGGAAAAATATTCATTCAAATTTTAAGGACTCCTTTGAATTTTAAACGAATATCTGATCGTACCAAATCTTAGAATACTTCTCATAAATTAGATGGAAAATATTATGAGCGCAGCAACAATTTATGTAACATATAATTGTATTAGGAATTTACCAATTTTTTTGTATCGGATGTTGTCAGTCAATCGCCTGTCAATGGAAGCAACATACCTGAGATGCAAAGCTTGTTGTAAATTAATGCTTGCGTAAACTTAAAATGACCCCGCCAACTATCCAATTATGTAAAAACCGATCTCGAATCGCAAACACTTGTTACGGAAAATTTCATTCAGTTTTTTGCTAACCAAAATTGGCAAAATCAAATCCAAGCGCCAGAAATTATGCCTTGTGTTTGAACAGAATTTAGGCGTTTTCAGTATGTAAAAATTCGGCTCCCTAATGTCTAATCATTTAAAGTTGGATTGGTCTGTGGTCACGAACAAATTTGACGCAAAATTGACGTTAGCAACAAATAAATCCAATAGTTAAGTTCCTGGTGTTAGCGAATAAAACCGGTTTAACCGAAATTCAACAAATTTTCCTTCTCGAAAATTTGGCAATTGTACTTGAATTTAGCGAACACAAAATGGCTAGATTTGAATCTCGAGCAGTATGTTCGCGAACAGTTTTGCGTCAGTCCGAAATTCCATTGACCAAAAACCGTTCTGCAACAATTTTTATGCAAAATTACAAAATAGCATAATTGGTAAGGTCGACTTAAGTTTACTCGCGAATAGATTACATCATTCCGCACTAGTATACTAAACTTCTACATACGCTTGTATTTGACATAGCAAAAATGTACTGGGTGAAAAAATTCCGAAACACTACAAAACACCCAGAATTTTATAAAAAACATGGTAAAATCGTTAGAAATCGAGCCAAAAGCATTGGCTCTTTGCGAAAATCTGTTCTTTGCTTGCATAAATGTGTCGAGGTGATATTCTGCCAATTGCCCCTATTATTATAATTTTATGCAAAACGTATGGAGATTCAGTGAACACCTGAAGCATGCCACGCTAAGGGCACTCAACGGTGGAACTAAATTACCGGCGTTGGATTTGGATATTTTACAATAAACTAAGATATAAACTACAACACTAGCCTAAAATGTAACTGGTAGCTAAAATTAATGATTACCGCACGTTATGACTTGAAATACCTGATCAGTATATTATAAAGTAATGTATTGTTAATATGTGCTGTATTGTCAGTGTATAATGGGGCCATTCCACTAAAGGGTGTTTGAAGACACTAGGACCGAAAATTAGTGATGATATCTGACTTTTGCGACCTGTATCTAATTCTGCGCTATTGTTCAAGCGTCTGATTCCGATAACTCGGCTGCACCCGCGTATGTATAATACTTAGCGGACGTCAAAGTTCCACTTTTCGATATAGGGCACGTAAAGGCACTGCATGATCATCGGTGTCGCAACAATGTTTTCACGAAAATTTGAGTATGACTCTTGACCCTGAATCCTGCTACATACTTATCTTGTGCAGAGCTATAGTCGCTGTCTTGCTTACTTACCATTGCTAGTCAGCTCGGTATATTCTAGTGTATACATATAAATGAATTTTCAAGCCCATATCTAGTTTCTTTCTTTCAGATACCCCGTAGGGCTGCTTTCTTTATGTTCCAATTTCGATCGCTAAAGGCAATAGTTACCAATCGCTGAAGTTTTCATGAAAGGAACAAGTCGATTTTGGCAAGTTTTGGCAATTTTCATCAATACTACTATGCGAGAACTGTCTGGTTGTCTAAAGGAACATTTCAGCAAAAAAGAGGACGGCCCTGCATGAATAGTTCATATATAGGACACATGGCGTTCTCGAAGAAAAATTCGACATGAACCCCTGGACTATCTTGTAAAGATAGGGCAGGGTCAAGCAAAGCTCAACTGGAAGGGAGCAACACCTTTTTATTACTAAGTAGGGCCATATTTAAAATACCTGAAAACAATATTATACAACATTTACAGATAAAATACAAAGATAATGACATAATTCATATTTGTACAAGTATTATATATTTTGCCCAGTGGGGTCTTTGTTTGCTTCAGTGTGTCCAAGTAGCACAGGTGCCACAGAATTTGCGGTTGCAATACTCGTTGATTTTACAAACCAATCCAATACCGCTAGCACAGCTAACGGTTGTACTTAATTTCAAGCTTTCTTATTTATTGTCAGCAATACTGCAGCTGGAACATACACAGTGGTATCAACGGCGGTGGACGACAAGGCGGTGGACGACTAGTTTAAAGCCTATCATTAACTGACAGTTTTTAACGCATTGTGTAATACATGCATGCATATTATGCATGTACGTATATGTATATTGCAAAAATAGTATTTGTAATAATTTATTATAGAACTACTTTCACAGCCCGGTAGGACTTTCGATTTTGTAAATTTTTTCTATAAAATTTCATTTTATTATTATATATTTATGAATATGCGTACTTAGCGGCTAAATACTTGTAATTGCCCTGGTAAAAACATGAATCATAGGGCAGGCGCATTTTTATTTGACCGTCAAGTAGAAGTTTCTAGAATGAAATATGTGCTTGGACTGCTACAAATGGATGCGAAAACTGTTGCATCAGAAAAGTCAGACTATGAAATTTCGAACAACCAAATCAGTGTAAAGAAAATTTCAAAAGCGAACTAGAAGTTATAATAAGTGTGGAGATTATTCACCCTGGAATACTTCATCTCTCGATCATACCTGAGCTCTAGTGAAAATAAAGTAAATCCTATTAAGAATGAGTTTGTAATGATATATTAAGCGGTTCGGCGAGCAGGGTTGCTAAAAACCTGTAACCTTGCAAACATCATGAATGTGAAAGAACTCCATCTCCATGCCCGTGGTTGTTCATGAACAACTGATCACATAGATACCGTTTTGAAAATTAACTGATTTTTCCAAGTTATATACTCAAGTAAAACAAGATAATATCCAAAAATAATTTTTACCAAAATTATAAAAATATCGAGACAGAAAATGATTAATTTAAAATATTGTATACGATAAACTCTTTTGATCAACATGGCAACGTTTCCTTGAAATAAAACTCTATTTTAATCATTGAGTTAGAAAAAATCAACCCGCTTTATGGCTTGGTACCTAAAATTAAAATTAGACCCATTTCGCTCTTTTGTATAAAATTGCATTACGAATTGCCGTTACATAAATTTTATGACCGAATTCCTTGAGCTTTAGATCCAATTCCTGGTCTTGTTCCCTAACGCACGTAGATAAAATAATTAACAATTAGGATTGCAACAGTTCTCTGTGAAAACTTCAACAGAATAAGTATTCCCCTCATCAAGCCAATTTCTATATGAAGTTATTCTGCTAATTTATTAAGATTTTTTAATGTATCTAGAAGTATTCGGACTGATAAATTTTAAGTGCGTTACATTTATGAAATGCCGAAACTGTTCATTAGAACATCAAGCCTTAAATATTTAAGCCTAGTCAAGAAAAGATAACAGACATACATTAAACACGACTTCGATGTATCATCATTGCACATTACACGTTCAGAGCTAAATCATAAAGGCACTATAGTCGCAGACATGAAACTTACGCTTGTCAAAATGCCTAAAATGGATCATGGTTTCTTGTTATATCGTCAAAGTAAACGACGTTTTATATGTACAATGTAATATAGAGGGTCTAGCGAGTAGTGTATGTAATATTTATAAGTCGAGAATGCTTTGTTACACTGCCATATAGGTGACATGTAAGCTATAAATATCACAAAAGTGCTACGGCTTACATAACTGCACGACGCAGCTTAATATGAATACGAGAAACCAATGAATTTGATCATTATTATTGTTCCCAGTTCATTGAGCTAATAAAATAATACAACAAAATTTAGCCCTGGAGTTGCAATTCCAGCTATCCAAAGCCTTGTTGAATTATGTGGCGCAAATATAACAATCAAAAAGAAATGCTGGTCATTTTTGTATTCTCTCGTCTACAAATAGATATGACACTTTAGCGACTGGTGACTTATTTATTGTTGTTACTCAGCTTAAGTTGCTATCAATGGAAGGCAGTTCTTTATGCCGAATTGATTTCGTGTTAACCAATCTTTTCCTTTAATAGCGATCGGGTCAAGTTCGCTGCAATTCCAGCTATCCAAAGCCTTGTTGAATTATGTGGCGCAAATATAACAATCAAAAAGAAATGCTGGTCATTTTTGTATTCTCTCGTCTACAAATAGATATGACACTTTAGCGACTGGTGACTTATTTATTGTTGTTACTCAGCTTAAGTTGCTATCAATGGAAGGCAGTTCTTTATGCCGAATTGATTTCGTGTTAACCAATCTTTTCCTTTAATAGCGATCGGGTCAAGTTCGCTGCAATTCCCAGCTATCCAAAGCCTTGTTGAACTATGTGGCGCAAATATAACAATCAAAAAGAAATCTCGTTAATTTTGTATTCTCTCGTCTACAAATCAATATGACACTTTAGCGACTGGTGACTTATTTATTGTTGTTACTCAGATTAAGTTGCTATCAATGGAAGGCAGTTCTTTATGCCGAATTGATTTCGTGTTAACCAATCTTTTCCTTTAATAGCGATCGGGTCAAGTTCGCTGCAATTCCAGCTATCCAAAGCCTTATTGAATTATGTGGCGCAAATATAACAATCAAAAAGAAATGCTGGTCATTTTTGTATTCTCCCGTCTACAAATAGATATGACACTTTAGCGACTGGTGACTTATTTATTGTTGTTACTCAGCTTAAGTTGCTATCAATGGAAGGCAGTTCTTTATGCCGAATTTATTTCGTGTTAACCAATCTTTTCCTTTAATAGCGATCGGGTCAAGTTCGCTGCAATTCCAGCTATCCAAAGCCTTGTTGAATTATGCACACAAAATAACGATAAAAAGAAATGCTGGTCATTTTTGTATTCTCTCGTCTACAAATAGATATGACACTTTAGCGACTGGTGACTTATTTATTGTTGTTACTCAGCTTAAGTTGCTATCAATGGAAGGCAGTTCTTTATGCCGAATTGATTTCGTGTAACCGATCTTTTCCTTTAATAGCGATCGGGTCAAGTTCGCTGCAATTCCAGCTATCCAAAGCCTTGTTGAATTATGTGGCGCAAATATAACAATCAAAAAGAAATGCTGGTCATTTTTGTATTCTCTCGTCTACAAATAGATATGACACTTTAGCGACTGGTGACTTATTTATTGTTGTTACTCAGCTTAAGTTGCTATGGATGGAGGCAGACTTTATGCCGAACTGATTTCATGTTAACCAATCTTTTCCTTTAATAGCGATCGGGTCAAGTTCGCTGCAATTCCAGCTATCCAAAGCCTTGTCGAATTATGTGGCGCAAATATAACAATCAAAAAGAAATGCTGGTCATTTTTGTATTCTCTCGTCTACAAATAGATATGACACTTTAGCGACTGGTGACTTATTTATTGTTGTTACTCAACTTAAGTTGCTATCAATGGAAGGCAGTTCTTTATGCCGAATTGATTTCGTGTTAACCAATCTTTTCCTTTAATAGCGATCGGGTCAAGTTCGCTGCAATTCCAGCTATCCAAAGCCTTGTTGAATTATGTGGCGCAAATATAATAATCAAAAAGAAATGCATTTTTGTATTCTCTCGTCTACAAATAGATATGACACTTTAGCGACTGGTGACTTATTTATTGTTGTTACTCAGCTTAAGTTGCTATCAATGGAAGGGAGTTCTTTATGCCGAATTGATTTCGTGTTAACCAATCTTTTCCTTTAATAGCGATCGGGTCAAGTTCGCTGTACTCGGATTGTACAAACATTATAAACTGTCTACATCTATTAGCTCGACGAGGACAGCTTAAGAGAAAATGCTACTGTCATTTGCCGAAAGATCAGGTTGCACCACTGCCATTATTTCATATCAAAACCACAAATCGCGGCTACCATCGATAATTTGCTGGCCATCGCTATGAAACATTAACAATGTATATGCGTTACACTATATTCACATATATCTATATACATACATTATATACATATATACATAGATATATAGTTGCTTGCTGAGCTGGCAATTACATGCGAGATTTACATTAGCCCCACCAAAAAACAACAAGGACAACCATTGTCGGAAGCAAAATTTCTGACATGGGTGGGGGGCGTTCAGCAAAGGTTTACAGACAGAGTGTGCAATATTGTACTGAAATTTTTTCGACCGCGATTTAACTACATATTTTTCATATTATTCCGCATATTTACGTTTGTATGGTATGACAATACGGCAACTGTTAAAATACAACGGGCGACAGTGTGCTAAACAGATAAAGTGCCAATATCATTGTGTACATTTTCAATCTAATGCTTCTTTTAGTCAAATATAAAATAAACTATAATTATTGTTGTATTGAAATATTTATTGTGTCTTGCAAGACACAATAAATGACGTAGCTAAAAGGGGTCCGTTTTATGCTGTAGATATACAGCTTTTCGCGGGTGCGCGTTTAGATAAAGTATATATAAACTATTTTTGATGCTACAATATTTGGATAGTCCCTTCCGTGAAACAAAAAACGACGTATCTAAAGAGACGAGTTTTTACCACAGCTGTCAAGCATTTGACGCTCGTGATATAGTTTTCTCACGTGATGCAGGGTACTGTAACGCTTTTTTAGTTTTAGTGGTTTGAGTATGAATGGTGGCATGTAAGAAGCGTATGATGGCAGGTACTGCTGCGTCAGTATCCTCTTAATAAATGTAATGTACACCAAGTACCGCGGTGTAAATCGGTTTATAGAATGATTCGGAGACAATAAATACATAGCTAAATGGGGCCTTTTTATTGCATGTGCCAAGCGTTGACATTTATGGTCTACTTTGTGTTTTTTAGTTTTCGGAAGTTCAAATACGTCTCTCTAAGTATTGGTCTTTTTGTCGCGAGCCGAAAATGGCTCTGTGGCATAATTCGGCCCTAGGTGCACACATCTTAAGGTAAACGATGCATAATGCAGCTGTATTCACTTAAATATTGAAAGTATTAAGAATAAATGTTTGGATTCTGACAGCAAACCATTGACCCTAAAGAATTAATCCCACGTGTCTATTGCTGTAAACGCCAACAGTATAAATGATATTATATTATTAGTATCTTTTGTTATAAAACCTCCTAATCATATATATATATATATATATGTTGTTATACATGATGCATTACTCTGTAACGCGGGTAAACCAAAGTATGCGGTATGAGCAGTTCACGCTACAACATATCAGGTGTTTGGTGTTTTGTCGTCTATAACTACGTCCATACAATGCAAATGATGTCAAAAGCCGTAAAAGCTAGTTCGCCATTGTTTTTAACTAGGAGCTATATATTAACTACTAAATACTACTATGGGCTATATTTTCTATAAAGCAGGGTATTTAGCACGAAAATTGTGTATTTCGTCGAATTTAGTGCAGCGCATGTCCAATGGTCGTCGAGAATATCAACGAAACTATATTAAAACCGTTGTTTAAATAAGTACTTTTAAAAAGTATTAGAACCGAAGTGTGAAGCGGTTTCTTCATTCCTGCTATGCCATGTGCAACTGCCGATGTGAGGGGCATATTATCTATTTGGTGTTTACCATAATCTAACAAAGGATTATGTAGTAGGTGTTAGTCATAAACTTCACAAATGTAATAATTTTAGACATTATCTAGCACACCATCATAGTTTGAATCTCTCCAGTTTCAAAAAATAGTTCATGGTGTGTGGCATGCCGTGTTTTGTGCAATATGTGTTTAAAATGTTTTTTGGTTGGGCTAATGTAAATCTCGCATGTAATTGCCAGCTCAGCAAGCAACTATATATCTATGTATATATGTATATAATGTATGTATATAAATATATGTGAATATAGTGTAACGCATATACATTGTTACGAACGTTTTCATAGCGATGGCCAGCAAATTATCGATGAAAGCGGCGATTGTGGTTTTGATATGAAATAATGGCAGTGGTGCAACCTGATCTTTCGGCAAATGACAGTAGCATTTTCTCTTAAGCTGTCCTCGTCGAGCTAATAGATGTAGACAGTTTATAATGTGTTTACGATGCAATTTACAGCGAACTTGACCCGATCGCTATTAAAGGAAAAGATTGGTTAACACGAAATCAATTCGGCATAAAGAACTCCCTTCCATTGATAGCAACTTAAGCTGAGTAACAACAATAAATAAGTCACCAGTCGCTAAAGTGTCATATCTATTTGTAGACGAGAGAATACAAAAATGCATTTCTTTTTGATTGTTATATTTGCGCCACATAATTCGACAAGGCTTTGGATAGCTGGAATTGCAGCGAACTTGACCCGATCGCTATTAAAGGAAAAGATTGGTTAACAAGAAATCAATTCGGCATAAAGAACTGCCTTCCATTGATAGCAATA
>JASANE010029207.1:0-17960 GCA_030248225.1 Trileptium ribeirensis | reverse complement strand
CTATAACATATATACCGCGCGTGTACACAAAAATCAGGATACCTACAAATTTAAGTTATGGTGATAATTAATAAATAAAATAAATTTTATGAATATATTAGGCTTTTAGGGTGCGAAAATTTTTTTTAAAACAAGCTGTACCCAATTTTAAAATTTGACAAAACTAGAAATGTCAAATCAGTTAATTACGTAGATGATATGATACATAATGCAAATATATATCTATAGCTAGAGACAGAGACGGAGAAACAGGGGAAAAAAAGAGGCCGAGCGAGCGAATTGTACCATATGTCAGTTGATGTTAACTTAAATAAGCCCTACTAGAAAGACTGTAAAATAATTACCAGCGCAGGCTCCCGGAAAAAGTTCCGCATGAAATTCCACTTCTCCAGTCTGGTACAATTTTTCCTCAAATTAACGCACCACAACAGTTTACACATAGAAAAATTTAATGTCGATGAAAATTAATTATAGCTCCTCACTCCCACGCCGCCAGCACCCCGCCTTTTCCTAATCTCTTGTTTGTCAGGATTCCACGATTTGACGATAGTGTGGACAAGATGTGTCACAAAAAAACTGTACCTATTTATAACTACAATTATAACAAAAAACCAAAACGGGAAAATATGTTCTGAAGGCCCAACCACTCATAGCCTCGGCAAATAGCATAAACATTTTGGCGAATGTATAAATGTGAATTTTGGGTGACAAAGAAACCGACATCCGTTGTTGTTGCATTTTCCAAAATAAAATTTTCAAAATTTTTATCACAAAAATGTGAATTTTGAACGCGCGTTCACACCATATCAATTTGGGTGCGGCGGGGACGAGGGAGCGATTTTTTAGGAGGCCTAAAACTACAAATCTCCGCACCAAATTGAATAGATGCTATATAGAACGTTTATCCCATTCTCTAAAACCGATAGTGCCCTTTAGCTCTGGAGACAGTTATTTTTTAAAAGCAATATATAACAGCTTTATTTGTTAATCAACAGTGCCTCTGCGGCATAATGGAATTAATTACTGTAAATGCTCATATAACATCCCCTGTCCCAAAAAAAAAGAGGCCATTTCGACTTGACAACGCCCCCGAGACTAAAAGTTTTATCCCTTTTTCTAACTTATTGTCAAAAGTAATATATTAAACACTTTGAATTTGAGAAAGTCCGTCCAGTATGACCTGTCGATATAACTTTTAAATTTTACAAGTAAATAAGATGTATCATGCACAAACGTTAGACAAAAATTTCACAGCTTGACAGCTAGTTACAAAAAATAACAAATAATCAAGAAAACATTAATGTTTTTTTGCTTATTCAATAAATATAAATGTGAAAAATTAAATATTCGAAAACATATCTGCGTATCGGAAATTCAGATTTTTATGTTTCCCGCTGGAATTTGGGAATTTTCTTTTTATTTGAAATTAAATTGGTTTTCCAATTTAATTCAACTTCAAAAAAATTTAACCATTTCCTTGGAAATTTAAATTTTTAAGTTCCTTATGGGAATTTGGGAAAACGGAAATGTTTTAAATTTTCAGGAATTTTGAATTTGTAATCGTCTCTGCAATCCTGTGGGAACTTGGGAAACTGCTTGTATTTTATATTAATACGGATTCTTGGAGTCCATTTTGTTTTATTTAGGAAGCGGAAATGTTTCATATTGCGGTAACAATTTGGGTTCTTTCAGAGTTTACATGGACCAAAAGTATAAATGAAAATCCTACAATTCCGTTGTCATTATTTGTGCATAAACCTTAGCCTTCGCCGTAAAGCAACATGTGGGGCAGCGAATATATACTGAACGCCCATTTTACCTAGTTGATTTTTTCTAAACAAATAAAAAGAAACGATTTCTTCCGGGACGCTAGTAGGAGCTCCTCACAGCACAGAGCGAAAACACGCGCTTACGTAACAGTGGATTGTCCAAACATTTTCTGTGGATTGTAATTAGTTGTCATTTGAACTACATGCGATTAAGTGCTAATTAAATGATGAAACCCTACTGTATTTACTGTAGTTTAGAATGGCTAACGCCTTTCACCTTTTCCACTTCCGAAGTCTTAACATATGGCTGCATAAACCAGCCAGAGCAAAACATCTAACCTCGGGCGTTTCTTCACTTCACTGTCCTTGGCCACCATGTGTATGTCAGCATACAATATTGTAGCGGTAGACCGGAAGAAACAAATTCTTTTAACTCGACACGATCGCAACCTACAAGTGTACGTGGTTTTAGTTTTGGCCCTAAGGGATCCCAGCTGCATCACGATTTTCCTTAGCGTGTGGTGCCCGGACAACCCCGGCTTCCACGACTCCCGGGTGATCATGCGATGACCTAAAGGAACCGCTTAGCTTAGCAGGTTGCCGGCGGGTTTACCAGGGCGTTCGGCCTGGCCGATATTGGCCTACGTGCCTAGTGGTAACCAAGGGTCCTGAGGGCGAGTTAGGCCTTAAGCCTGCTCAGATAAATAAGGCCCTACTCGCCTTTCCTTCATTATTCACTTAATCCCCTAAGCGGGATTCTCCGATCCTAGTATAGCATTGGTGAGATTTCCCGTTGGGGTGTCCCTATGCACTTTGTCCCGTTTCTAATCTTAGAGCGTTGCACAACCGGCCCCGAAACCTAGGCTATACGCACGCGCAAAACTGAAAGGGCCTAGTCGACGTATGCTCCCTAACTTTTGATTACTTATGATAGCGTAGGGGACCGAGGCGGGAGGCCCCAGTCCCTTGAATGTGAACCTCTATCATCACTCACACGTGTCGGCCGGCAAGCTATGCGGAGCGAATGTATCTCCGGAGAGGGTTTCGCGATGGCGGGCCTTCCTGCCATTTCATGAGAACACGGACGTAGAGCGATGCGGGGAGGGGCTGGCGGGCTCGGACTTTGGCTTCGGTGGATATGCAAGATTCCTAACTGCTGACATAAAGTGACACACGATTCAATTGTTTTACTCTTGAATCTCTCCCGCTTCTTTTCGCATATGCTGAGGGCCGTACTTTGCGGACGTTGGAGTGTCGGAATGATGCTCCGCGCGCCCGTAAAGGCCGGACCCCGTGAAAATCCGCGCGGCCACGTTAAAATGTTCAAAGTTTACGCCTGCATACGACTCGACTGGTTCCCCGCTCCTCGGCCGCCTTTTAGTTCACAGGTCCGAGGAGTGATCAAAATTTTGACAGTGACTAGAAATTTTCTAGGTTGGTATGCTGTTTAGGATTAAGCAAAATTTACACCATTCAGGATCAAGCGAAATTTATGCTGCTTGGCTCGTAGTTAAGGGTTATGCTTAGTCTAAGCCTAGACAAGGCTAGCAGGTGGTGACAGGAGTATTTTTGGACGCGGTTGTTTTACATCCACGGGTGACACCAGTTGTCCCCAATTATCTGAACTTGAGCGGCAGCGACGAATCCCCATTCGTTCGCTGTTCCTTTTGCTTCTGGTTAGTATGCGATGCAAACGACTGCGGGCCAGAGTCTGATCAAAGTTTCTAGGAGGTTCATCAGCTGAGCATAGAACGAGACAGGGACTGGAGCTGGCGGGGAGCTAAATTGCATTAAAATTTTGGTGGGACGTAGGTTTTCTAACCGTGCAACTACGGGGAAAGCCTATGTCGCCCCCCTCTCCTGGAGCCCTCTGGGAGCGAGTTTTCGGAGTAGTTAGGCTGTTCGCGAGCCACTCCAGTCGCTGTTGAAATCGTGTAAAATTTTGGATCTTTGGACCGGTTTGTTTTGAAGTCAAACTACTCTATGGAGTAAATCATCGCGGGCTGGTAGATAACCAAAGTTAAATTGACAGTAGATCGTCATCGGAAAATTCTGGGGAAACTCATCAGCGTCGGAAACATTTTGTTTAGTCTATCTCAATCAAACTCTTTAGGGTGTCATGTTCGAAACGGCTCAATCAAAAGTTTTTTTTGGAATCGTGTTTAAAAAGGGGGTTGTAAAATGTACGCCAGGGTATCTTGCAGGGTACCCGAAATAAAAATTTTATCATCTACTATATGTTGTAAATAAGTTGTCGTATGCCCCGATTGGGCGATATTCTTTCTTTTATAAAGTGTGTTGAAAAGGAGCAGGAAAAGATTCAAGAGTAAAACAATTGAATCGTGTGTCACTTTATGTAGCAGTTAGGAATCTTGCATATCCACCGAAGCCAAAGTCCGAGCCCGCCAGCCCCTCCCCGCATCGCTCTACGTCCGTGTTCTCATGAAATGGCAGGAAGGCCCGCCATCGCGAAACCCTCTCCGAAAACATCGCTCCGCATAGCTTGCCGGCCGACACGTGTGAGTGATGATTAGAGGTTCACATTCAAGGGACTGGGGCCTCCGCCTCGGTCCCCTACGCTATCATAAGTAATCAAAAGTTAGGGAGCATACGTCGACTAGGCCCTTTAGGATTTGCGCGTGCTTATAGCCTAGGTTTCAGGGCCAGTTGTCCAACGCTCTAAGATTCGAAACGGGACAAAGTGCATAGGGACACCCCAACGGGAAATCTCGCCAATGCTATACTAGGATCGGAGAACCCCGCTTAGGGGATTAAGTGGATAATGAGGGAAAGGCGAGTCAGCCTTATTACCTGTGAGCAGGCTTAAGGGTTGACTCTCCCTCGGGGGACCTTCATACCACTAGGCACGTGGGCCAATATAGGGGCCAGGCCGAACACCCTGGTAAACCCGCCGGCAACCTGCTAAGCTAAGCGGTTCCTTTAGGTCATCGCATAGATCACCGGGGAGTCGTGGAAGCCGGGGTTGTCCGGGCACCACACGCTAAGGAAAATCGTGATGCAGCTGGGATCCCTTAGGGCCAGAACTGGTCCTAGTACACTTGTAGGTTGCGATGGTGTCGAGTTAAAAGAATTTGTTTCTTCCGGTCTACCCGTACAATATTGTATGCTGACATACACATGGTGGCCAAGGACAGTGAAGTGAAGAAACACCCAAGGTTGAATGTTTTGCTCTGGCTGGTTTATGCAGCCATATGTTAAGACTTCGGAAGTGGAAAAGGTGAAAGGCGTCACCATTCTAAACTACAGTAAATAATAGGGTTTCATCATTTAATTAGCACTTAATCGCATGTAGTTCAATGACAACTAATTACAATCCACAGAAAATGTTTGGACAATACAGTGTTACGTAGCGCGTGTTTTCGCTCGTGCTGTGAGGAGCTCTACTAAGCGTGCGAAAAATCGTTACTTTATTTGTTTAGAAAAAATCAACTAGGTAAAATGGGCGTCCAGTATATATTGGCTGCCCCACATGTTGCTTACGGCAAAGGCTAAGGTTTATCCGGAATATTGACAACGGAATTGTAGGATTTCATTTATACTTTGGTCCATGTAAACTCTGAAGGGCTTCCCAAATTGTTACCGCAATATGAAACATTTCCGCTTCCTAAATCAAACAAAATCAATTCCGAGAATCCGTATTAATATAAAATACAGCAGTTTCCCAAGTTCCCACAGGATTGTAAAGCGATTCAAATTCAAAATTCCTGCGAAATTTAAAACATTTCCGTTTCCCAAATTCCCGTGGGGACTTAAAAATTTAAATTTCCAAGGAAATGGTAAAATTGTTGAAGTTGAATTAAATTGGAAAACCAGTAATTTGGGATACTGAGAATTCCCAAATTCCAGCGGGAAACATAAAATCTGAATTTCCGATACTTCCCTGGCCGATATGTTTTCGAATATTTACATTTTTCACATTTATATTTATTGAATAAGCAAAAAAACATTAATGTTATTTGATTATTTGTTATTTTTGTAATAGCTGTCAAGCTGTGAAATTGTTTTCGATTTTTGTCTAACTGTGCATGATACATCTTTATTTACTTGTAAACGGTATATCAACAGTCATACTGAACAGACTTTGGTCAATATGTTTTAATATATTACTTTGACAATAGGTTAGAAAAGGGATAAAACTTTTAGTCTCGGGCGTTGTCGTCGAATGGCCTTGCAAAAGTGGCCACCCAGATGCTATATGACATTAGTAATTAATTCCATTATGCCGCAAGGCACTGTTGATTAACAAATAAAGCTGTTATATATTGCTTTTAAAAAATAAGCTGTCTCCAGATAAAATAGAGCTAAAGCCGTTGCAGGCACTATCGGCGTAACTTTAGAGAATAATCGATTAACCTATATAGCATACTACTGATTTGCTTCATACGAAGTTGTAGCTTTAGGTACTGAATCAGCTACCCTCGTTCCCCGCACCTGATGATTCCGCTGAAACGCGCGTTTTACCCAAAATTCACGTCTCTGTGATAAAATTTGGAGATTTATTTCGATGCAACAACAACGGATGTCGGTTTCTTATACTCACCGAATTAGCATTTATAGCATTCGCCAAAATGTTTAATGTGAATGGCCTATTGCTAGTTTGCCCGAGCTATAATCATTGGCCTTGGGACCGTCCTCGTTTTAAAGTTCTGTTTTCCGTTTTGGCTTTTTGCTAATTTGCATATAACTGTCGTTATAAATAGGTTACAATTTTTTTTGCTCTAACACATCTTGTCCACACTATCGTCAATAATCAACATGATATATTGACAAACAAGATTAGGAAAAGGCAAGTTGCTGCAGGCACACTGAATTGAGCTATAATTAATTTTCATCGACATAAAGTTGTTCTGAATATGTAAACTGTTGTGACACATTTAAGATTAGAAGAAAAACTGTACCAGACTAGAACCATGAATTTAGTGCGGAAACTTCCGATCCGGGAGCCTCGCTGGTAATTGTTTACAGTCTTTCTAGTTGGGTTTATTTAGTTAACATCAACTGACATATAGTACAATTCGCTCGCTCGCCCTGTTTTCCCTGTGTCTTTTCTCCGTCTCTGTCTAGCTTGTAATATATTTCGTATGCTATTGCCTGTCATCTACGTACATAACTAGATTTGACATTTCTGGTCTGCTAAATTTTAAAATTATTGTGCAAACACTTGGGCTGTTTTAAAAAAATTGGGTTTTCGCACCCTAAAAGCCTAAAAATATTCATAACATGTTATTGTAATCTCACCATAACTTAAATTATTGCAGGTATATAATTATGTGTACGCGCGTGTGTATGTCTATAGTGTGCATATGTATGAATGTGGTTATAGCGTTGTTCTTTATTTAAAGAACGTTTTTTGTTTGTGTTTACAATCGTTGGTTCAATAAGGCTCCCTAAGGGAATTTTAGTTGTGCCTAATTTGCTTTATCACACCGCTGTACGTAATGTCGAGTTTCAATGTTATGGTTTTCTCATGATTTCGAATATATAATGGAGGATGGGAAGTCTTAGAGATAAACGAGTTATCAGGGAAAAATATTTGAATTATACAACTCTCTGTATTGCACGACTTTAGGGACATTGAAGTTCATCTTCGATATAGTTTTGCATTCAAGGAAATTTATTTTCTTTTCATATATACATACAAGAAGGTAACAATGCTACTATGTAACATGTAAAATACATATGTTTATTCATGTAAAATTTTGGAACAAAGATTTCCGTTTCAACAATTTAAGTTAATGTGTTTTGATATATGATTTAATACAAATGCCACAATCACACAGGATTTTTTCAAAACCGTATACTGGCCATATACTGCAACCGTTATACTAGCCATAAAAACAAATGCCAACTGTTAAAGCATTAGAATACTGGAAGATCTATTATATCATAGGCTAGTATCCGATGTTTAAAAAAGCGACCTGATTTTAAATATATATATATATATTTACATTAGCTGACATGGAAAGCCTTCAAGGGCGTAAATTTTAATTGCCATAATTGTTCGGCCAAAATGGTAATTCAATTATTTTATTTATAAACAAAATTAATAAATAGAAATAAGTTTTAAGATAAAAATTTTAAGTATGTTAATGAATTTGCCTAAACTATTTTTACCTTGATAAACTTATGTTAAAAATCAAACTAATTTTGCCCGATTTCATTTTGTGTGACATAAAATTATCTGTTGCCAAGGCATATATAGTGACACAGTAGGACATGATTGCTAAATTTAATATTAAAATTCGTGATGTTTAAAATATTTTAAAGCTCTAAGCAGATAATGTTGAAGCTCTGCCAGTTATTCATTGATAATCACCATTAATATTTTTGCAGTCGGCATATGTTTTTGTGGCTATTATAGCGGTTACAGTATTGAAACAATCTTGTGTGATAGCGGCATTTGCATTAAAACGTGTATCAAAACACATAGTGAACATTAACATGAATTGTTGAAACGGAAACCTTTGTTCCAAAATTTTACATGAATAAACATATGTATTTTACATGTTACATAGTAGCATTGTTACTTTGTATCACTATTTTTACAACGTCAAAAGATACACTTCAGATTCAGAGTTAAATGAAGGTGAAAAATCATGATGAAGCTTCGGTCATATCATATTGACGACCATATGTTAGCAAATCGCTTATCATTTGACGTAAGAACGTTTTATAGATAAATCATAAAAAAAATATTATACAAATGAGAATTTGGGCTCACGGACCGGGTCAGCACTAAAATCGCCCTGCCATTATTTCTAAACAGCTGAGCTGAACCAAAGCCTAAGATCCGTCTGCGAGAGCAGAACTTAGTTTTTTTTGGAAAAGCTGGAGTCGGCTTTCTAAGCACTTTTGTAAAACTACAAATATGACTATAACAGCTACGGTATACTACAATAGTCTACCAAATGCAAGAACCGTCGTGATTAAGCCAAAGTGACCCTGAGGGGCGTATAGTATAATATGGAGGCAATGCCGTTCTCGATATACTAAGCATAAGCTTTTGGGAAATTAAGTTCTTACAAAACACATTGTTCAATAATGGTTTTCCTATCGATGTAGTTCAGAAGTGCACTAGAACCTTTCTGAACAAATGGCACAGTGGACAAAACCGTACATCTATTATGGTCCATTCTCCAACAACACAAAATAATGTTCCAACGCCAAATGATAGTTCAGTTAATCTGTGTTGTACATTAAAACTCCCGTACTTCGGCGAATATACCCATAATTTGAGCAAACAGCTCCGAAATCTATTCCGGTCCATCTTTCCTGATTTACAAATACGCATTGTTTTCGACATAGGGCGCCGTTTAAAACACTTTTTCCGTTACAAGGACGTTATTCCCGATGACCTTAAGTCCTACGTTGTATATAAGTATACATGTTCCGCTTGCGAAGCGGACTACATCGGTAGTACTTGCCGACATCTGGCAACGAGGAGGTCTGAGCGTCTGGGAGTATCGCCCCGTGCCAGAAGAGTGCTAAATAACACACAACTACGTAACTCCGCAGTATATAACCATATGCAAAACTGCACCACCAATACGGACAATTCGCAGTTCGCAGTATTGGCTCAAGTTGACGGTTCGAAACCTTATGCTAACAGTTTACTCCGAGTTCTGCAACATTTAACGATACGTTTTCAAAATCCAATATTGAATGACATCTCGTCTTTAAAATCATTACACATTTTCCCTGAATGTTAACTTAATCACTTTGGCGCAACATTTCAGTACTAGGTTTAAAGCGTCAGAGCTCATTTCTATTTGTAACGACAGTCGGACATTTCCAAAAGTCCAGAGTATCAATTTTTTAAACCCTAGCATCCGATTGTTTTTCGTTACATTATATTAAAACATAACTTGGCACAATAAAATGGCTAAGTGTTAAACCAATTTTCCTGCAACGCAATTTAATTGCAATACAAATATATTTTAGAGATTTCCGTAAATATCGCCTTTCAAATTAAAAATATTGTAGTATATAAGCCAAAAATGAATCATACCTAAAAGTGGATCATTTTAAAACTTCATGCCTAATTTTTCCACGAATAATAAAGATATATCATAATTCGAATAAAACTGATATATCATAACAACATTCGTGGACGTCCGAATCTAAAATGATAAACTTTGTTTTTTATTCGGCTGTATACTATTTGGTAGTGCTGTATACGTACAATATGGCTTCTTCAAACTACCAAAATTACATATACCTGTCGGCATGAACTGGGTTCACCAATTGAACTGGCTCATCATTATGAACTGGATGGTATATACAATGTGGCTTCTCCAAACTACCAAAATTACATATACCTGTCGGCATGAACTGGGTTCCCCAGTTGAACTGGCTCACCATTATGAACTGTTTGGTATATACAATGTGGCTTCTACAAACTACCAAAATTACATATACCTGTGGGTATGAACTGGGATGCCCCAATTGAACTGGCTCACCATTATGAACTGTTTGGTATATACAATGTGGCTTCTCCAAACTACCGAAATTATATATACCTGGGGTATGAACTGGGTTGCCCCAATTGAACTGGCTCACCATTATGAACTGGTTGGTATATACAATGTGGCTTCTCCAAACTACCAAAATTACATATACCTGGGGGCATGGACTGGTTTGCTCCAATTGAACTGGCTCACCATTAAGAACCGATTGGTACATACAATGTGGCTTCTCGAAACTACAAACATTATATATACCTGGGGTCATGAACTGGGTTGCCCCAATTGAACTGGCTCACCATTATGAACTGGTTGGTACATACAATGTGGCTTCTCGAAACTACAAACATTATATATACCTGGGGTCATGAACTGGGTTGCCCCAATTGAACTGGCTCACCATTATGAACTGGTTGGTACATACAATGTGGCTTCTAAAAACCACCAAAATTACATATTCCTGGGGGCATGTACTGCGTTCCCCCAGTTGAACTGGTTGGTACATACAATATGGCTTCTCCAAACTACCAACATTACATATACCTGGGGGCATGAACTGGGTTCCCCCAATTGAATTGGCTCACCATTATGAACTGGTTGGTACATACAATGGCGCTTCTCCAAACTACCAAAATTACAAACCAAAATTACATATACTTTGAGGCATGAACTGTGTTCCCTTATTGAACTAGCTGACCATTATGAACTGGTTGGTACATGCAATATGGCTTCTCCAAACCACCAAAATTACATATACCTGGGGGCATGAACATGGTTCTCCCACTTGAAGTGGCTGACAATTATGAACTGGTTGGTTCATACAATGTGGCTTCTCCGAACTACCAAAATTACATATACCTGGGGGCATGAACTGGGTCTTCTAGTTGAACTTTCTGACCATTATAAACTAGTTGGTACATACAATATAGCTTCGCCAATCCTCCAAAATTATATACGCCTGGGGGCATGTACTGTGTTCCCCAAGTTGAACTGGCTGACCATTATGAACTGGTTGGTACATACAATATGACTTCTCCAAACTACCAACATTACATAGGGTAAACTTGGCTTGTATTGACACTTTAGTTGTGTTGTCACGTCTAAGGATATCAATAAATTTTTAGCCGTTGTTAGGCGAAACGCGCTATTTTTTGTATGTTAAGATAGATCAGTTTGTAATGACTCATCGTTGTAAATAAGGTAGTTTAACATGTCACGAATGCCAAGATATGTCGTAATATGTGTGTTTTTTATAAAATATCAAAAATCTGAACTAAGGCATTGTGCAAAACTGCTAACGGTAGGTTAAAAATTTTAAGGTGTTCTGACAACTTAAGTCAGAAGTTTTTTGTATCGTTGGAAAGGTAATTATCTTGTAGTTTTAATGGTGGTATCCTCAAAAGTATATGTAAAATATTTGTTGCATAGTCCTGTTTTATGCCGAGGACCTTCGAATTTTTGCTACTTTTAGCGTATTGACACAGAACTTTCGCAGTATTGTCATGCTTTATATGTATTGACACAACGTATTTTAGTGTTGAAAAACGAACTAATCGTTGTTATAACACAATATATTACTATTTATATAGCCAGTATAGATTATTTTCACATGGCACGAGTGAAATTTTTGAAACGACTCAAAAAGTATTAGAAAACAAGACCGCCCTTGGCGCGAAGAGAGAAAAGCCCAGCCGAAACTCAATTGGTAAGTGGATATTAAGGGGTATTAGTGAATGATATTATAAGTATTACTGAATATTAAGAAACATCCAGCTAGAGGTGAGAGTTTAGGCTCGAGGCTCGGCCCGGCTCGTTTCGCGAGCATAGCCAAACCGTTACTTTTCAAAAAGTGCCTTATCCAGTCTTATATCTTCATCCTGAGCAGAGCCGAGCCGAACCAGCTCTAAGCATAGGCTAAGCGTTAAGCTTGAGGCTTGTTCTCACCTCTACCTTCAGCTGAAAATAAAAAGATATATTAACATATTAAATTGAGAAAGTATTTATATGTTGAAATTTAGCACTAATATGTTGTATCACTTCATTTGCATTTAAGATTAGTGATGTCGACTCTGACGCTTTGCAGACTACAGTTGAAAAACACACAATACAACCAAACTTCATGTTTCTACAGATCTATTCTATTGTGTAATACTTGGTATTTAAATTGCAGTTCGTTCTAAATTTCATACCAAAATGTATTATTTCATAAATTATAATATAAATGAAATTTGATTATCTTTTAGTTTCAAGCTGACATTGATTTTGCAGGTCGCGGCAACACCTAAACGCAGGCTTCAATGGAATCCGGAGAACATGGCAGCAGCACTGAAAATATTAGACGACGAACTTGGTGACGCCCCTCTGGGTGACCGACGAGCTGCAATAGGTTTTAGACAACTATTAGTGTTTAAATTATTTGGGATGTTATGATAATTTCTACAAACATGTCTTTGGGTCAAAATATTCTGTAGTTATGCTAAATTTTCTACAGCCGTGTCTTAGGATGAAAAGTAAGAAACTAAAAAAGAGTAAAGCTGCAATAGGTGAATGAATTATTTGTTTTTTAAATGCGCTTGACAGAGTGTTTTAGACAACTATTAGTGCTTAAATTATTTGGGATGTTATGATAAAATTTCTACAAACATGTCTTTGGGTCAAAATATTCTGTAGTTATGCTAAATTTTCTAAATTACATTAAAAGGTCATATTCACATTTATTGCTGGTTTGTTAGGCAGCTGGTTTGTTTCTCAGTCAGGAGCACATTTCAATAAACGACGCAATTATATTATAATTTGGCGATGGCCTAGCTTTAGGATGTCTAGTATTTCTTATGGTGGCAAGTGGCAATACAGTTACTGCAGTCATCCATAACACTGGTTCTAAATATTTATTTAGCATCATTCAATAGTCTGAAAGCAAGTCACAAGCTCTCACAGCATTCCACGTATGGCTAAGTGGAGCGAAGTCATGTCGGCCCCTCGTGGGACAGCGAACAACGTTCACCGAACAACAAAAGCAAGAACTTGTTGCCCTGATTATTGATCGTCAAAAAAGGGATTGCCAATGACTGTCGATAGCGCACGGCGATTAATGTTCACTTATTGCGAGCGCAATAGCATTACACACAAATTCAACATGCGAGAACGCAGAGCAGGTTGGAATATGTGGGCAAACTTTCGAAAGCGTCATCCCAAAATATGTCTCCGCACACCTGAAAATTTGTCGCGATTTCGTGCTCTCCGAATGGAGCAAAATCAGGTGTCAAAATATTTTCAAGAAGCGGATTATAAGTCGGGAAAGTTAACATTAAAATATATGCCAGATTTGATATTTAATGTTGATGAAACCGGTATCAACGTAGTCCCAACCGGAGGGAAAGTACTCGCCGCAACGGGGGCTAAAATATTTTCAAGAAGCGGATTATAAGTTGGGAAAGTTAACATTAAAAGATATGCCAGATTTGATATTTAATGTTGATGAAACCGGTATCAACATAGTCCCAACCGGAGGGAAAGTACTCGCCGCAACGAGGGCTAAAGAGGTGCATGATATCACGTCACAGGAAAGGGGCTCAAACACGACTGTTATTGTTTGTGTAACTGCTGTCGGTCGTTTTATTCCACCTTTTCTCATTTTTAGAGGAGAACGAATAAAGGATTTAAATATGTGCGACTTCCCTCCTGGAATGGAAGTTGTCGTATCTAAATCGGGCTGGGTTGACAAATCCATCTTTGTAAAATGGTTTGAACATTTTTGTAAGTACTTATGTAAGTAAGAACTTATGCGTCGTTCACATTAATATGCGTGCACTCACTGCACGCGGTTACGCGAGAACCGCAGTACTAGTTACACTGCAGTTGTCGTTACATTGTAATGACTATGTTCTGAGTCGCTACAAGCTTCGTGCAACAGCTGACATTTCTGAACGATGCTTGTAGCGACTATACCAGTTGATGTTACACTGCTTGTAACAACATTGTTTAAAGTTGCACGCGCAGTGTAACGACAACAAAGGTTGCCGCACGATGGTGTAATGACGAATAACATCTTTGCACTGCAGCTGTAACAGAAACCGTAGTAGGTAGCTGCACGCCGATGTAACAACAATTGAGAACACCGCACGCCGCCTTCGATTGTTACATGAACCCAAATTGCTGAACGCTGGTGGGGTAATGAGTAGTAGAATCATTGCACTGCTAGTACTAAAATGAAAGTCGTTGCACTACAAGCAATAACTAGATGAGCGCTGCGCGTTGATGACGATTGTGGGGAATACTGGTAGCCCACAGTATGAAGTGAAACAAAAGTTGGTCGATTTGCTGTCAAATTTTGAAATGTTTTTTGCTTCGATTTTTCAGATGAGTATACCATGTGCTTGTTTGCGTATCTGTGGTACCTATTTCACCAAGACTATGTCTCCACTGTCACTCAATGTTTCAATGCAATGCGGTGATTTCTGTGTAGATAGTTACTGCTTTTGTTGAGTTATATAAACAGTAAACTTGTAGACCCAATGGCCGCGGCTAAACCTCTAGACATATATGTATATGCATATATGCAGCGCACAGTTCAAGTCAGGCAATTTCATTTTATTTTTGTAAATTATACCGACTGTTATACGGTGACAAGTGTGTCACAATGCCTGTTGCGTATTTATTCCAATTACACCTTAATTTAACTGCATATATTGATTGATTGCTTTAATGTTATTGCTATCGAAACTATTCACAACATTCAACTTAAATTGGCTTTGTTTGAGCATTGCTGTAATATAAATTATTGAAATAATTGGGGGCAGTCGATGTAGAATACGTCAATATGTCTCAGCAGCATATATTGTACATCAATATATAGTTCTGTTAAATAATTGTTAGCATAGCAAAATATAGAGTATAACACCAAAATACTTAATGGATTACTTCTTTAGAGCTCCTTTCAAAAACGTTACGAAGCATACGGCCTTTGGCGTTCTGTGAATCAGCTACATTTTGCATGGTCGGTTTCAGCTGATTCAGAGATTCAACTGCTTATTACACTAGCGTTGAATAATATAATTTTACGTAACATACATTGCGTGCACTTGTCTCAATTGCTGTTACACCAGCATGCCACTACTACGATTTCTGTGACCGCTGCAGTGCAAAGATATTATTCCTCGTTACACCATCGTGTGGCAATCTTTGTTGTCGTTACACTGCGCGTGCTACTTTAAACAATGTTGTTGCAAGCAGTGTAACATCAATTGATATAGTCGCTACAAGCATCGTTCAGAAATGTCACCTGTTGCACGAAGCTTGTAGCGACTCACAACATAGTCATTACGATGTAACGATAACTGCAGTGTAACTAGCACTGCGGTTCTCGCGTAACCGTGTGCAGTGAATGAACGCATATTAATGTGAACGACGCATTACCGGAGTGCAACTGTTGCGTTCATGAAACGTGTGGTGCATCTACACGCTTTGTTTTTTTGTAAAGCTTGCATTCCTGCAATAATGTCTCAGCTTGGGCAGACAACAATATAAACTTTATAATCACAAATTTAAAAATTCCCCAATGACTACAACGGAATACTAGACAATAGCGATTTTTTGGAGTTGCATTTTGCTGTTTTTATAAGCCAAACTAAAGCGATAGCGAATTTTTTAACCTTGGTTCAAACATTGAGACTCAGCTTTTGCGGTGGTCGTTAAGTTAAGGCTAACATGTCGACATATGCCGTTGTATGTATATATGAATATTGGATACTTGTTTGTGTTTGCGTTTTTTTTACAATTACAAAATCTTTCATTAAAAATACTTGATGAATTTCGCTCAATATATCTAGAACAGCATGTCAATACAATGCGAATGGTGACAATATCAGAGTAGTGGGGTGTCAATAATTGAATATTTTTGTCTAATGTTATCGATAGGGTATAGTCAACAGTGTCAATACAAGCCAAGTTTGCCCTATACCTGGGGGCATGAACTGGGTTCCAAGTTGAACTTTCTGGCCATTATGAACTGGTTAGTACATACAACGTGGCTTCTCCGAACTACCAAAATTACATATACCTGGGGGCATGAAAGGGGATCCCCAATTGAACCGGCTGACCATTATGTACGTAAATGTTAAAAAGCTCAAATATGTGTAATATACCGACGGACTGCAATTATGGATACTAAAAGGGAAAATTTAAGGTATTTTTGGCAAAATAACGTAAAATTGGCGTACTTTTAAGCCAAACAAATAACAGTTCGCCATTTTTTAGTCGTACAGGACAGTACACCTGGGACATGAACTGGGGTGAAACCAAAACTTTTCATGAACCTGTGGAACCTGGGAGAGGTCGATCACCCTGTGGGCCATCCCATCCCCTTATTTGGAGAAGCCTTGCACAAGATGTGTACACAAATATGGTAACAATACATTACATTCCAATAACAATGACTGAGCTGAGCTCGAAACAACTAGATTTATATTTAGTTATGCGAAGTTCACCTAGAGAATCCAGATAAAGTCACGTGTGAAATCAGTTGGATAATTTATTAATTTAAATTTATTTCCGCTATCAGAGCATAAAACTGATTTTATTGATTTGGCAAAATAAGAAGCGTTATTACAAACTCATGTAAACCAATCTGAATTCAATCATTACAGATAGAGAGAGTTTGAATTCGGTTTTGGGTTTTATTAGTTTTAAATAGGGCGGCTCTGTGGATTAATTGGTCGAGCGTTGGATGATCGATCTTATGTTCGAAATCGGACCAGGATGACTTGTCCTTCCATCCATTTGGGGTCCATAAATTGAGTTGTGTGCGTGCGAAAGTGACCGACTGCGAGGACGCCACTAGTGGCGTCAGGTACCGTTCTGGACAATGTTCCGGAAAGTTGAGCAAAGGCTTACCGGTACCGCTGCACTGTTTTACAATGGGCATTTTCATTTAAATTTTAGAAATGAAGTGGGCCACCAAAATATTAATTAGGAGCCAGGATAATGCTTGGATATATTAAGAATAATTTTGCACGCATGTGGTAAACAATGTTCTATTTAAGATTAAAGAATAATGAAAATTCACCTAAATTTTGTAACAATTCAGATATTTTTACAATTCCATTTCCAAATTGCGGAAACCATCCAGCAGCCATAATTCTGAGGCTCAATAATCGACATTATTGATAGGATCTTAAATTTAGATTCATGTACGGCCCATGTGAACTTTAGAGGCCGAAGTATAATGCATGCCATGCCGTTCTCGAAATTAAGCCTACGCCTTAATCTTAACCTAAGCTAAGGTCTCTATGTGAGCCATGTACTAAACCTAAGTCGGGTGGCTGCCGCCCCAGAACCACCCGCTCTAGGCTGTTCTTTTTTCTACCGTTATAACGTCCGGCCCCTAAACTTGACATGATGACTAATGATATTGTAGTCCTGGAATAACGCTAATTTCCACATTAATGACAGAAGCCTGCAACAAAATATATGCAAAATTTGGGAAAACTCGATGGATCAATTCTCTAAAGAATCATTTTTCGAACACGATATTAAACTTTTCAAAAACAAAAGTGATTCACTTGTGGCTCATGTACTCTATATGGAAAATTTAACTCTATTGTAAAATGAACACGGGAAAGGAGCAGAAACTGCGAAACTTTCAGGATTTAGGTTCTTTGGCCCTCAGGCCACATATTTTTTCTTTTACATAGAAAAATGGAGTATATTC